>WNWK01008390.1:0-85035 GCA_009830355.1 Cherax destructor | reverse complement strand
CTTTTAAAACCCGTTTAAGGTTTCTGGCCTTCTTGTCACCAACCCCCAGGTTGGGAGACTACACTCCCCCGTTTTGCATCGGCCACACTCTCTTACCCACGGGTTCCTGGAGGGGCCCCCCTCCCCTCTCTGTGAGCATTGTCGGGTTTCCCAGTTTTTTCCCGACATATTCTGCTGGATGCCCACTTATCAAGGGCAGCAGAATTTACCTCCAACACGCCTTCCCCTTTTCCCCCCTTTTTTTTTCCTTCCTTCTTGCAGATGGACCCCCCCTTTTTTAATCCGGGATTTCCCCTTGTTGATTTTTGACAAAAACCCATTTCCCACACAACTTGAAGATTACACCTCAAACCCCTCAGTCCTTCCCCTCGATCTCTTGCTACCTTTTTTATCCCTGCAAAAAACCCCAAAGTCATTTTGCACCCCATACCCTACAATCACCATCCCCTTTAAAACCCACTCCCCCTGCATCCTGTAACCTGCAGCGCTGTATAACCCTGTGGTTTAGCGCCTATTTGATTATAATAATAATAATCATTATTCAGCACTTCAAATGTTACATTTCCAGCATTATATAATTTTACAAGCAATACCAACTTATTTGAAATATTTTTCTTTAGATACATAAATCATAATTAAAAAAAGGGAAAACTTTTTAAAATCTATTCTGGGACATTCTGTAAACCCACTTTCATAAAATGTTCCAGGTCAATAACCAGGAGTGTGAGAAAATTTAGGCTAAAGGAGAAATATGCATCGTTTATGGCAAAGATTATTTATATTATTTATTAACACATCGGGGGCCTTTTTCCCCCCGGAGGGTGGCCCCAAAAAAAAAACTTTCACCATCATTCACTTCCCCACTCTTTCCCGAGGTGCCTTACACCACAGGCCCCCAAAAAAATGCAACATTAACACCCCCCCCCTTTAGAGTGCAGGCACTGGATTTCCCATCTTTCCCGGGGCTTGTTCCCGCCTGCGGGTTTTCCCCCAATCCTTAAAAATTTCCCGTTTTTATCCAACAGTGTCAAGTCCCCAAAAAAATTTGTTTCCCTTCGTTTGGGAAATCCGCCCCAGTAAAAAAACCTTTTTATCCCCTCCCTCCAACCTTTCCCAGGCCAACCCCTACCCTACCTTCCCTCCACTACAGATTTATACACTTTCAAAGTCATTCTATTTTGTTCCAACCCCTCTACATGTCTGAACCACCTCAACAACCCCTCCTCAGCCCTGTGGATAATAGTTTTAGTAATCCTGCACCTCCTCCTAAATTCCAAACTACAAATTTTCTGCATTATATTCACATCACACATTGCCCTCAGACACTTCTCCACTGCCTCCAGCCTTCTTGTTGCAACATTCACCACCCATGATTCGCACCCATACAAGAGTGTTGATATAACTATACGTACACTCATACATTCCCCTCTTTGCTTCCATGGACAAAGTTTTTTGTTTCCACAGACTCCTCAGTGCACCATCCACCTTTTTCCTATCGTCAATTCTATGATTCAACTTCATCTTTCATAGACCCATCTGCTGACACGTCCACTCCTAAATATCTGAATACATTCACCTACTCCATACTCTCTCCCTCCAATCTGATATCCAATCTTTCATTACCTAATTTTATCTTCATCACCTTACTCTTTCCTATATTCACTTAATTTTCTTCTTTTACATACCCTACCAAACTCATCCACCAACCTCTGCAACTTCTCTTCAGAATATCCCAAAAGCACAGAGTCATCAGCAAAGAGCAACTGTGACAACTTCCACTTTGTGTTAAATTCTTTATCTTTTAACCCCATACCTCTTGCCAACACCCGAGCATTCACTTCTCTTACAACCCCATCTATAAATATATTTAACCATATTCTGGATTTTTCAGGCAAGCTTCCCTGTGAGGAACATTGGTACCCCTCCCAAAGAGGCCCCCTACCCCTAGACACAGACCACAATCCCCACCACCTCATAGTAACCCAGTCAGGAAGGAGAGCAGGCACACAATATACAATTGTGCCTTTACTGATCCAAGACAAACTGAAGCATTCTCCTAAGTGTGGGTCATTTGTGGAGAGCCAAAATATACAGTAATCCCTCCAGGGCCATGGCCTCTGTGTAGGCAGCTGCCCCACCTTAGAATTTTAAAGCAAAAAAAAAAAAAAAAAAAAACCATGCTTTTGACATGCAAGACCAAGTAGAATTATAACCCCTCCCAATAACTAGAGTACATTCATGTCTGCCCTACTCCTAGGATACAATACCTGAATAATATGCATATCTAAACTGATGTTCAATGGCCATAAATACTTCTCCATATCATGGCAGGCCAACACTTGCTGGTCAAGGGAGCTCAAATCAACATCACCCAACGCTGGCATTATGGCCACCTAGCAGGTCACAGGTACAATGTACAACTTGGGTACAAAAAGACAATCCAAACAGTAACTATCCCCCTTCCTGCAAAGCCTCCACTCAGAAAAGCAGAATCTGGTGAGTGTTGGGAGAGGGGGTTCATTGTATAATGCCATTACAAAATTCGCCTACAGGGCAGAATACCTCAAGTGTACTTAAGTTGCTCCAAATGCCCAGTGGTGCCCTTCTATACTCTCGTGTGTCCAACCTTTATGGAGTAAAGGTCAATGTTCCCAACTTTTCAACTCACTTTCACTGCCCCCTAACCTACAGTCCTCTCCAGGTGTTATTTCAATACTTACAATACCACAGACTTCCAAAACCTGTCACCATGAGATTTGGCAGCAACACTGCTATTTCCTTACAAACTGCAGTGCATTCTCTGACCAACTACATAAGACTAACTACTACTACACCTATTGCAGAAATACGTATATGTGCCCTAACTCTTTCCACCTATATTTCCTGAACATGAATCAGTCCTATCTTTAAAGGCTCCATCACTTAAGATAATTCTTCCCCTCCCCTCTTCCCTTGATGGTTCCTCTGACTTTTTAATGGAAATTAACCTATTGCATCAATCAACAATAGTGACCGAACATAAGCCAATAATTACAGAACAATTTCAAACTTGCCACTACTGTATGAAAATTAAAAAAAATATATATATATATACAGTGGAACCCCGGTTAACGAACACCCCGGAAATCGTGCAATCATGTAAGTATAATATTGTAAGTGCTTGTGGAAGTGTATTTTTGGGGGTCTGAAATAGACTAACCTAAATGACATTTTTTCTTAAGGAAGTAAATTCGTTCGGTAATGGCACTTGAGCAGGCTTCTGCAATGAATTTTTTTCATTAACTGGGGTTCCACTGTATATATAGCTAAATATATGATTTCACAGCCAAACAATATCTTCAACCCATGTTAGTTTGGTTTTAGGTGGGACGAAGTGCCAACGATGCAATTATAAAAATGCTAGGCTCAGTCTTTTCCTCTTGAATATAATCAATACCCAAAGCCTTTTTATTGTCCTATGAAAAACAAAAGCCTTTGATACAGTAGACCATATTCTGCTCCTCAAATTAAAACAATATGGAATAAAAGGACATATGCTATTATACTTTAAATCTTACTTGAAATCATGTGACCATTAATGACTGTTCTTCAGCAACCTGATCAATCAACCCCCTCAAGGGAGGTTCCTTGATTCTGGTGAGGGGCTCTTTATCTAGGGAACTAGATTATGTCCCCCAAACATCCCTGCTCACTTTTGCACCACATTCTAATCTATCCATACCTCACCTATGGTATCTGCACGAGGACCAACAATAGCTTATCTCCTTAAAGCTGTTGCTACACGGAAAAAATCATCTCTCAAAAATCACTCATTCAGGTTCCAAGCAACACCTCTTATTCAAAACTTTAAGTTTGCTTAACATTCAAAATATTCACACTTTCTACTGTACAGGACTCTCAATTCAAACATTAACCCAGAGCCTAAATTCTATTTGGAGAGCTTCAACAAAACACAGACACAATACAAGGAGCAAGTACGTATCTGACATTCCACAGGTATGTCTCAGCATGTTAAAAAAAAAAAAAGCTCCATGCAGATAAAAGGCCCCAAAATTTGGAACTTGCTGCCTAAAAATGACAAAACATCCCCATCTACCAACATACTATTTACTAATACAGTAGTCCCCCGTATCCGCGGGAGGATAAGTTCCAAGACCTCTCGCGGATAGGCGAACCCTATATAAAGGAGCACTGCAGCAGGCCTACTGGCCCATGCAAGGCAGGTCCAAGTCACCTACCAGCTCAAGCCACTAACCCAACCTAGTCAGGTCCAGGTCACATCCACTTAAGGAAGGAGCATGGCATCAGACCTATTAGCAAAAGCTAGTCAGGTTAAACTCACTCCAACCCACACCCACTCATGTATTTATCTAACCTATTTTTAAAACTACACAACATTTTCGCTTCTATGATGGTACTCGGGAGTTTGTTCCACCCATCCGCAACTCTGTTACCAAACCAGTGCTTTCCTATATCCTTCCTGAATCTGAATTTTTCCAACTTGAAACTATTGCTGCGAGTCCTGTCTTGGCTAGATATTTTTAGCACGCTATTTATATTCCCTTTATTTATTCCTGTTCTCCATTTATACACCTCAATCACATCCTCCCTAATTCTATGTCTTTCTAGAGTGCAGATTCAGAGCCCTCAGTCTATCCTCATAAGGAAGATTTCTGATACAAGAGATGAACTTTGTCACCGTCCTCTGTACGTTTTCCAGTGCATTTATATCCATTCTGTAATATGGTGACCAGAACTGTGCAGCATAATCTAGATGAGGCCTAACCAAAGATATATAGAGTTGAAGAGCAACCTGAGGACTCCTATTATTTATGCTTCTTGATATGAAGCCAAGGATTGTTCGCTTTATTGCAAGCACTGTTGTCTTGGTTTCAGATTACTGCTAACCCAAACTCCTAAATCCTTTTCACAATCAGTAATATTAAGATCTACATTTAGTTTACATGTGGCATGGTTATTTTCATGCCCAACGTTTAGAACTTTGCATTTGTCTATATTAAACCATCTGCCACTTCTCCGACCACTGCATTAGTCTATTCAAATCTTCCGGGAGTACTCTAATGTCCTCATTAGAATGAATTGGACGGCCTATTTTGGTGTCATCAGCAAACTTGGTTGTCACTATTTATTCCCTCATCTGTCATTTATGTAAATTGTGAACAACAAAGGGCCCAACACTGACCCCTGTGGAACACAGCTTGTGATGTGCCCCCACTCTGATTTCTCTCCATTTATGCAAACTCTCTGCTGCCTGTTTGTCAACCATGCCTCAACCCAGGAAAAAATATCTCCTATTGTATGTGCCTTAATTTTCCTCAATAACCTCTGATGTGGAACTATCAACAGCCTTACTGAAGTCCCTATACACTATCATACTCATTATCATGATCTACCTCCTCAAATATCTTAGAGAAAAAAGTTAGTAAATTTATAAGGCAGGAATGCCCCTTTGTAAAACTGCTGAGATTCATTAATCAATTTATGCCTTTCAAGATGGCTACAAATTGCCTCGGCAATTATTGATTCCATAAATTTTCCCACTATGGAGATAAGGCTTATTGGTCTGTAGTTCGAAGCTAAGGACTTGTCTCCTGTTTTGTAAATAGGTATTACATTTGCCATTTTCCACTTGTCTGGCACAATGCCAGTTTGTAGTGATATGTTGAAAAGATTAACCAAAAGTTTGCTAAGTTTCTCTTTACATTCCTTTAAAACCCTTGCAAACAGTTCATCTGGGCCTGGGAATTTGTTTTCTCTATTTGTCTGAGGACTATGTCACTAGTTACCCTAATCGTGCATAGTTTATCATCCTATTCTACATAATTTATTTCTGGAATTTTGCTAGTATATATTCCTGCATAAAAACTGAGAGGAAGTGTTAAAAATTTCACACATTTCTTTGAACTGTCAGTGATCTGACCTGAGTTACTTTTGAGGGGGCCTATCTTGTCCCTAATCTTATGTATACCTGAAAGAACATAAGAAAGAACACTGCAGCAGGCCTACTGGCCCATGCGAGGCAGGTCCAAATCTCCCACCGGCTTAAGCCAATGCCCCGACCCAGCCAGGTCAGGTTACATTCACTTAAGGAAGGAGCACGGCATCTGACCTTTTGGGTTTGTCTTCGAATCCCTTGTGTCTTTAGTCTCAATCTCTTTTTGCTTTTCTTATTCCCCTTTTTTTTTATTTCTCTCTTTAATTGAATATATTGATTTCTTAACTGTCTATGCTGTATAACCCCTGTGGTTTAGAGCTTCTATTTGATTATAATAATAATAATAATAACTGTCTATCCCCTCTTTTGATACGCCTATATATGCCTCTCTTTTGACCAATGATATGTTTTAATCTATTGTTTATCCATTTGGGATCATTTTTGTTTGATTTAATTTCCCTACTTTGAACACAATTTGTCTGTGCAGCTAAAACTATGCTCTTTAAAACGTCATATTGGCAACCATCACCACCTACCTGACCCACAATCAGGTCATTTCAATTCAGCCCACCCAGGTAATTTCTCTGTCCCATGAAATCGGCCAAGCGGAAGTCTGGGACAATGATATATTGAAACTACGTGATTTGTAGTCACTTTCCCCAAGCTCATCATTAACCTCAAGATTATTAGTGACTGTTGGCAAGAACCAAGTCAAGCAGGTTGTTACTCTAGTTGGTTCTGTCACAAACTGCTTTAAAAAGCAATCCTGAATCGTATCAAGAAAGTCACCAGACTCGAGATTTCCTGTCACATTGTTCCAATCAATTAGTCTAAAGTTAAAATCTCCCATTAACATTTTCACATCTAGACACCTTATGAATTTCGTCACATAGCAGCAGCTTACCACACTCCCTATCAAGGTTTGGGGGCCTATAAATAACACCCAAAATTAATTTTTCACGACCCTCGAAAAAACTGTAGCCAAACAGATTCTGTGTCTGATGATTCTAATCTTATATCTTGTCTAACACAACCATTTAAATTATCTGACAATAAATCGCCACTCCACCACCCTTCCTGTTAACCCTATCATTGTGGAATAGTTTAACGCCTTGTATGTGGCATTCAGAAGGCATTTCTTTATCTTTCAGGTTGAACCAGGTCTCTGTTATAGCAATAATATTTATATTACCTGTGGAAAATATTGGGTATTTTCCGAAAGTTGTAATTGATAAACTTTCCAATATGAATAGATATCATTAATGTGTTGCTGTTGGCTTAACATTAACTGAAAAGAACCAACGAATTAACACGCATGCGCGAGATGCCTCGTCAAGTGGGCAGGGAAGCTGGGTAGAGGGGAATGGGCAGAGTGAGCAGAGCCTACACCCGGGGATTGGAGGCGATAGTATGGCCTGCCGAATTTGGAGATTATGCCCGCCAAATCGGATTTAATTACCTCCTTTCGTAATGTGGAGGAATATCCAGTGACGCGGTGAATATAAAGTGGGACAATCGGTCCAGGAGGTCCAGTAATAGGACAATAATTGTGAAATAAGGTGTGCCGCCGGCGAGTGACGCGGTCATAGGCCTATTTGAACGGAGTGAAATGACCATACGGCAGGATAAAGTCGTAACCCCTGATGCTGGGGAGTTTTCGTCTGAGAAGAGACTGAAATATATTCGATGAATATTGTGAAATGGTGAATATAGTGAAACAGAGTTGTAAATAAATAGGGAGTGATCGTACCGAGCGAGGCTCGCGCGGGTACGCCATACCCCGACCGCCATATTGGATGCGATTGAAATGAACTAACATATCGCAAGTTATCTACTCGAAATCCAAGTATCGAGACTGTGAATGTGTATAAACTAGTGGGGCATTAAGCCAGGATATACGTAATATGTAAAGTTATACGTATAAACAGTACAAAAGGTCGGATTAGTGAGAGGATCTGATTCGCTACCCCGACCAACCACATGTTAACTAACGCCCGGTCTCGTGGGCGTATAAGAGTGCACGGAAATTAACCTTCCTTGACTCGACGAGACAACTATTACCATCGCGATCGAATCAGATTGCAGGAGGACGTCAACAACAGAACGACTCCCTCATCTAAAGCTAAGTAATCTGCTTGCGACTTTGTTATTGGCCAATGATATTGTTACGCACAGTAGATGTACTTTAGCTAGGTCAATGATCTACTATGCACCGCTATGATGCTGTTAATTAGGTGAGTGTTGGTCATGTTAACTTAACTGTGTGTTCTCTACCTCTCCTCCTGTTTGATCAGTTGTTTAATAACTTATACAGTCCACTTAAATTTAAATATATCATAATTATAATAAATGATCTTCTCAGATTTATTTATACTGGTCCAGAGTGCAGTGGGTTAACGAGAATATCGTAGGTACCCCTTGGGTGCGGCCAGGAGCGGGTAAAGTTCTCACATACCTTAAAGGGAATGACTGCGGTAAAATTATACGAGTCGGTCATCTCCCTGGGAGTCTGTTTATTGCTAGTGGCGGTGTCCCAGATAGACTTATCTCCCACAATTCCCCACATTACCTGCACATGCAAGTATGTAATCTTAGCTCATCCATCTTATTTCTTAGACTCCCACTATTAGTATAGTAAACCTTAACCTCACTACCCACTGAAGTACACTCATCCTGGAGAAGAGAGAATCGATTTCCTACCTTCAGGTCTTCTCTATTAACCTTCCTTATCTTGATGTTTCTACTGAAGTAGGAATCACTTCCCACTTGAAACGGTTGCCACTCTTCAACTCACTGATGGTAACATTTCCTTCACACGGACTCCACCCATCTCACACTCACTCCCAAATCCATCTAGGCACATTTTCAGCCTCCTATTTTCCTCTTGGAGAAATAGAACCTCCTTCAACACTTTAACCCGAGATTACAAAACAATACAAGAACAAGCCATGGTGCTCTATAATCCTCCACACTAATCCCCCAGAGCCTAAGACAGAATGACCTCTCGTGACCACTGGCCTCACTGCTATGATGTTGGGTGTTCTAGGGGTGGAGGCTGGAATCGAATCGAATACTCACAGGTAAGACCCATGTGGGTGATAGGAAGATTGGAAAGAGGAAGAATGGTGGGTGAGAGGAAGGTATAAAAGAATGGAGGAAAAGAGCCGGGGCTAAGCGGCATAGCGTTGGTTGGCATAGTAGAGGGAATAGTTGCTGAGCCGTGCTGACTGCAAGAACGTGTTCGGCGCAATGGAGGTACTTGACTTGGTTTGGGAGGCACCGGACATTCACACAGGTGGCGGCACAACGTCAAGGCTGGTTTGCTGTTGGTCTGCTTCTCAAATGCAAATTGGGTTGGAGGGGGGAAGACATGAAAGTTGGCTTGGTAAAAGGACGTCTTTTAAGGTCCACCTCTACAAAGGGCAGGGCAGAAGTTAAGAATTAGAGGAAGGGATAGGTTTAGGTGTAGAGGAGGAGGAGGAGGAGCAGGATTGTAAAGGGATTGGAAGAGGTTTAGAGTGTTGTATGGCCATCTGATGACTTCGTCAAGGAAGGTTGTCCAAGTGTTTTGGTGGGTTTCTAGTCGGTTTAATTGTCTGTCACTGAGTTCTTTCCAGAACACGTTCAGCGCCGGTCCTGTTGTGGAGAGACTCGCTTGTGGCAAAGTCATCCCACGCCACGCCCTGCACACAGCAATGCACGGTTCTGGATTTGCTGCAGTTTCAGGACGTTTGTTTTGGCAGCGAGAGAAAGAGCAAGAGGTGTATAAGTGATAAGTGGTCGTATAAGGGCCTTGTACAGGTGATGTTTAGTGTGAGAGTGTGAGCCTCTGAGCTTGTACAGTCGCCCAAGGACAGAACTGGCCATAGCTCTTTTGGCATTTATGTGGGTGTGTAGTCTGAGACTGGAAGCAAGAAGGTAGTGCAAATAGTGACCATGTGGGTGGCAGTGTCGGTGGCCTAGTGTGGATGGTAATGTGGATAATGGGTGACTGAGTGGGTTAATTTGCAGTTAGTATGGGCAGTAATCAGGGTGGTTGGTGGCTATAATCACTAGTCTTAAGCTTCACTGTCACTAGTCTTAAGCTTCACTGTCACTAGTCTTAAGCTTCACTGTCACTAGTCTTAAGCTTCACTGTCACTAGTCTTAAGCTTCACTGTCACTAGTCTTAAGCTTCACTGTCACTAGTCTTAAGCTTCACTGTCACTAGTCTTAAGCTTCACTGTCACTAGTCTTAAGCTTCACTGTCACTAGTCTTAAGCTTCACTGTCACTAGTCTTAAGCTTCACTGTCACTAGTCTTAAGCTTCACTGTCACTAGTCTTAAGCTTCACTGTCACTAGTCTTAAGCTTCACTGTCACTAGTCTTAAGCTTCACTGTCACTAGTCTTAAGCTTCACTGTCACTAGTCTTAGCTTCACTGTCATCTCTATAGTGTTATCTTCAGTGGATGATGGGTGACTGAGCGGGTGAGTGTGCAGTTGGTGTGGGCAGTAATTAAGGTGGTTGGTGGCTACATGACTAGGAGTGTAGGCCCTAAAAACATGGGTAAGTTGTGGGCGTGGAGCTGTGAGGGCTAGAAGCTGTGGGGGAGTGGTGTGGGTGAAAGGTGTGGTTATCAGTGGCATGGTGTGGGTGACTGGGTTGGCTACTGTGCAGATGGGGGTAATGAGCATGGCGAGTTAAGTGATGTGGACAGCGTTAGGGTGAAAGGTCAGGTAGGGTGAGCGGGATAAGGTTATGTAAAGAATGTGGCCGCGAGGGATTGGTTGTGGGAGGGTGGGAGAATGGTGTAGATGTAAGCGTGTGGTCATGAGGGGAATGGTATGGGCGGATTGTGTGGGAGGTAGGTTGTTGGTTGGGGTGGAGTGGGTGAAGGCATGTGGCTGTGGGAGATTTATAGACACCTCCCTAATTAATCTGATGGATTACATGAGAACTGAAATGTCGATAGTGAACCTTATTGGAATGGTAACCTTAGACTTCCAAAAGGCCGTCGATACTGTCAACCATAATATATTATGTAAGAAACTTCAAGATATTTCAAATTGCACTATTCATCTGTGCTGTGTGTAACTTATGCTATTTTTATAACATTAAGTAAATTTTGTTCAGGTATAAAATTATTGCATTTTTACTGTGAACAAGCTTACTCTTGCATGATGTTCAGTGTCATGAATACTTTCTTGAGTAATTCGGTTACCTTTCAACTGTGATATGCAAGAGTCAGCCTGTTAACATCTATTTTCCTTGCCATCTCATCTAGTGGGTTTAGCGCCTAGCTAAGATTGTAATAGTAACAATTTGCAATCATTATATTTATACCTATATATTGTGTAAATTGTTTTTGATTATTTGTTAAGTGCTGTAGTTTGGAGTAATTAACGAGTATTGCAGTGTTTGGTAACTCTCCAGAAGACTGTGGCCCAGTTAATGACCTTGAAAAGACCCGCAGGCCACTGACACCCATATTGCCTTTGTCTAGTGAGGTGAATGTCCCTTAACCCTCCTATACACCGGTATTCTTTAATAACCCATCGCCAGTGTGAAACTGATGTGTCAGCTATGAGTATAGCTGATGGTCTTGGTGACGTAAATGATGGTGAAGGCAGATTTGAAACATACATTAGTAAACACTCTCGGAGAAAGGAACGAGGCTTCCAGAGAAAGCTTGCTGCAAGCAATACAGGGGGCGCACACCCTCCCAAAGCTGTCAGGTTAGATTTCCCTAACAACACTGATCAAGAGAGTAAGTGTAATTGGTTTTACAACGCTAGTGTAGACAACCCAGAGAAAACGATCAGTTTCTCCATGATGAGGATAACTACGTATTTGTGCCTAATGATTCAACATTTATAGACAAACTTCTCGCTAAAGAATATGCCAACATCAAACTCCGAGCTGCCCCACCTAGGGCACCTAAAGTGCTCATTGTCATATACAACATCAACAAGCACTTGAATCCTAAATATCTGGTGTCAGAGCAAGTTGCAAGCCCTCGTTGACTTCCCAACGATCTGATATTAGCTGAGTGGACTGGCCAGGGGACTTTGCCACGCTATATTCACTGCCGTGCTGCCCTCAACAGGCGCTATAACATTGCATTGTACAGACCTCCTCAACGTCGATGTTATAAGTGTCAACGTTGGCGCCACATTGCCAGGAAATGCCCAGCTAAGTCACACTGGTGTGCAGTGTGTGTCAATGATCATTCTTCTGAACGGTGTTATGATTTGATCAAACAGCAACAGACTGTTGCTAAACTATGTATCAATTGCAAGACTTCAGGAGTCACAGCAGCTCATGCTGACTGCAGTGTGAGGGCTGCCCACATCGCAGCCAACCACACCTCACCTTGCACCTCCCATTATGACCCCCCAGGCCCACCAGATACCTGGAGTCTGAATACTGGCTCATGCCTGCCCTCAGACAATGGGGTTGAGCACTTCACCTGGGAAGCACATCAACAGAGCTCCATCACGTCTGCTGTCAATACCAGTCTAGCTGAGTCAGCTGACAGTCAGCCACCGAGCTCAGCTGACCGGGGCTTCACGTCTCCAGATGTTCCTAGTCTTGCTCGTGTGGTATACAACCTCAAGTCCCACATAGGACTACTGGAGAGACAGCAATTTCTCCTGAAGCAACAACTTGAGCAGCACAAGGAAAGATGTGTAGAGCATACCAATAGCAAGATTGTCACAAATTCTGAAAGCGAGTGTAAGGGCTGATGAACAAGGTGGTGGTGGTGTCCTTAATTACGGTAATGACGAACCCAACAGCTGTGTTGATAACTATAGTGAGCATCATGTTGAGGGCAGTGTTGTCTCTGATGTTAGTAATAGTTATGAGTGTAATATAAGTGTTGATGCCGAGTGTGATGAGGGTAGTGGTCTCCATAATGTTAGTAATAGTGATGTGTGTCATATAAGTGGTGGTGCCAAGTGTGATGAGGGCAGTAGTTTCCATAATGTTAGTAATAGTGATGAGGGTCATATAAGTGGTGATGCCGAGTGTGATGAGGTTAACCACATTGACATTAATGTTGAATATAGCACTGCTGATAAATGTAATGAACACAATGTTGGTAGTGGTGTTGGTGATGACAGTTATAGTGATGTGTGTAATGCTAATGGAGGAGGGAATGTGAGTGGTAGTGCCACCTATCATACATTCACACATGAACAGCGTCGTGCTCTGTGTAAACAAAGACTCCCAAATTGGGGTTAATATGCTCAGGCAAGCCCATTCAAACCCCTGCACAGAAGCCCTCCAAACTTTCCTCAGCACTGGTGAACATCCCTCCAGATGGATCGAAAAAACTGGAACCGACCTCCGCATGAATCAGATACATGATCTGTGGCAAGTGGAAATAAATGGTATAAAATACCGACATAATGGAAAAATAAACACATAAGCAGTATAATGTGATCCTTTATTGACAACCTTTCGCCCACACAGTGGGCTTTATCGAGTCACAAACAGATCTGTTTGTGACTCGATAAAGCCCACTGCGTGGGCGAAACGTTGTCAATAAAGGATCACATTAAACTGCTTGTGTGTTTATTTTTCCATCTGTGGCAAGTAAGGCAACAGCGGCACTTCTCCGCTCCATGGAATATTACCCCATTCCAAACTACCATCCCTCCATTTCCCCCCAAACTACTACTTAAATCACAACCAAAGCTTCGCCTTGAAGCCAAACATGATGCCTTAAGCTGTATTGATAATTTAGCCAAACAGCACACTCTCTCACAAATTATTTACGTTTGTGGAGGAATGTACCCCTACGATAAAGTGTACTGTAAATGTTGCTATACTTAGCTTGTAGATGCATCCACGATTACCCAGCCGTCCCAGTAATCGATGGTTGATGCCGACGTTCACATTCCCCACAGGGCTGTATGGTAAGACAAGATCACTCATATACATTCGTTGCAACCCTGGTCAGCTACTACGTGACTCTTGGCTGTTTGAGTTCGTCCATATGTTTTCAATTAAACTGTTGACCAGTAAACCCAGACACAACGTCTGGCCCTTTCTAAGGGCCGAGCCCCTAAGGGCAGGGCCCTTTCTAAGGTCAGAAAGGGCTGATACCTCCCTTTTTTGGAGAATTTTCTCCACAACGTTGATGGTTCTGTTCACCAATCCACTGGTGCAGCTGGTAATGCTGCCGTTGTCATACAAAGTGATGGCTCTCTTAAAGAAATTGGAGCACGCATCAATAACTGGGCCTATACCCTTCAGACAGAACTGTTTACCATACTCCTTGCACTCAAATGCGTCCATGTATCTAAGGTTGACTCTCTAATTGTAACTGATTCTCTGTCATCCATAAATGCTCTCAACTCATCAAGTATAACTTGTAGCATGTGTGTCAGAAGCCAGACACAGGTATGGTAGGATTGTGGATAGTAGAGTCAGAGTGCACATGCTGTGGATTCCATCTCACATTGGTCTTCAGATGCATGATAGAACTGATAAATTGGCTAAGTTTTATGCTTTCAAAGAGGGGGTAGATTACAATCTTGGCTTGTCAGTTAGCAGTTTGAGAACAATAATACGAAAAGAACTTCAACTGAATTTTATTGACTTAAGACTCAGGGAGATTGACACCAGTCAGTCCATCTATCATCATTCTATCATGCAGGAGGAGCCACATGTCTATGGTGCATCCAACAAAATAAGCAGACTCTTGGATGTCACTACCGCCCGCCTCCGGCTGGGTTACAAGTATCTTTGGCAGGTTAAATCACAACCACCAGATGTAGACCAAACAAAATGTAAACTTTGCCAGTTGGATTATCGTCACACCCTGCATCATTATGTACTGGAGTGCGATAAAATTAATGAATTCAGAGACAACTCACTCAGAAATATTCAAGATATGTCAAAGTATTTTATCCAGTGGTATATTACAGACCATTCTGGAAAAATACCCTGACTTTGCTCCCTGTAAATAAAGCATTGCCACGTGTGTGTATGTGTAATTTGTTCATGATTGTAACTATATATGATGTGATTATGATTCATTACCTTTGTACCTGGAGTCTACCTGGAGAGAATTCCAGGGGTCAACGCCCGCGCGGCCCGGTCTGTGACCAGGCCTCCTGTTGGACCAGAGCCTGATCAACCTTGGGTGGTTTTAAAAGAGTTTGGGACAAATATATGAGTGGGATGGGCGGGGTTTTGATTTGTGTCGTGAGAAAGGGAATAAATTCTTAGGTAGTGGTGGTTTTGATAAGGACCCCCTTTTAAAGGGCCAGTAGGCCTTCTGCAGTGTTCCTCCATTCTTATGTTCTTATGTTATGTGTTTATTTTTCCAGTGTCTACCTACTGAGGCTCGCAGGACACTATGTCTAGCCCTTGTACAATGTCATATGGACTACGCTTGCTCTTCATGGTACTCTGCCTTGACAAAAAAAACTGAAAGATAAACTGCAAATCACCCAGAACAAACACGTATTTCAGAACACCAGTACGCAGGCAGATCTGACGACCCAAGAAATGCCTGTGTTCAACACCGAAATTCATACAACCATTTAATCAACTACAGAAACGCAAGACTCATCGCCAGAGAAGACAACACTCAATACCGAAGAATCCTGGAATCATCACTTATCTGTATATCCAACAACTTCAACCAGAACAACGGCTTCTACAACATAGCTGAACCTATTGCCAAGAAACTTCATCGTTTTCCCACATAGAACTCAAGAATGGAACACTGTAGGTCTACCCATATACTGTTGGTGGGTTGGTTTTGACATGGACCTGCCAAGTATGGGCCAGTAGGCCTGTTGCAGTGTTCCTCCTTTCTTATGTTCTTATACTTGTCCAATTTCTTTATGTTACCCAAGGTTTTAACTATCACCCTACTTTGAAGACTGTCACATGTAGCATTCTCCACCTGACCCAGCATTCTCCACCTGACTAAATCCTACAAATACTCATGTTTCTGTTATCCAGGTAGATCTGTTTGTGACTCGATAAAGCCCACTGCGTGGGCGAAACGTTGTCAATAAAGGATCACATTATACTGCTTATGTGTTTATTTTTCCACTGAGAACATACATAGAAGGATGACTAAAATGATTCATTGTATAGAATCTTCACTCTTGAGTGAAGATCAACATTCAATTATAGCCGATCTGAATATTTTAATTATTAAAACTTACCCTGTCGATCTCAGGTCCCTTAAAAAAAATGATTGAATGACTCACCTTGCAGACAAACATGGTCCACGGAGGACCAGGTACCACTGACACACTGGATCAACCTACCTGGCATACCAGACGCCATCTGCCACCCATCTAAACACTGGTAGTACACTCCATAGATGGCGCCAGACTGCGTCAGGTTCTTCACGATCTTCATGGTGGTCAGCGAAGTGGCAGGGTTGAGTAGTGGTGCTGCTGCCGCGGCTGGATGAAGGCACAGACATGATTAAATGGAACAAGAGCATTTCCACTCTCATTTGTGTTTGAGAAAAGAAATCCGTAGCAGGACAGCCTAGTCTGGGTGCAGTAAATACTTATAATAATCATAACTAAGAAGTAAACCCACATGGATGCATAAAGGCTCGATAATTAAGCAGATGAGAAAATACATTTTGTATCTGTTGTTTATCGTAAATCAACTTTTCTGAGGGTTAATATTTTTTCTAGGATATATTCAGTAGGAACAAACTCTCCATTTCGTCCAACATGTTCGGCAATATTCCCCATTTACCCTTCCCCCCATTAATACTTGTATTATTATTATTAGTCACAAGCTTTATCAAGTCACAAACACATCTGTTTGTGACTTGATAAAGCCCACTCTGTGGGCGAAACGTTGTCAATAAAGGATCACATTATACTGCTTTTGTGTTTATTTTTCCACTGTGTCGGTATTTTATACCATTTATTTCCAATAGCCTATTATTAAAAGCCTAGCTGTAAGACAGAGCAGACATCAATCATGATTATTATTCTAATTATTAAAACACTTCAGTTCAGACTCTCAGGTAAGGACCCACTAGGGGCGAGAAGGAAGTGGGGACAGACGAAGAATAGCCGGTGAGAGGAAGAGCTGAAGGAGAAGAGAAAGAGTCAGGACTAAACCCAACAGTCTAACTACTGGTTTTTCGGCTATTAAAACACCTAAGTAACTCAACAGAAAGGGAGAATGATTTTTTATTTTTTTTACCTAACACATGTATATCCCTTTGATATACCTTTGAAGAGTTTCGAGAGTATCTACTCTCTGAGCCCGGCCATGGGCCAGGCTCGTCTGGTGCTTGCCTGGTCAACCAGGCTGTTGCTGCTGGAGGCCCGCTGCCCCACATATCCATCACAGCCTGGTTGATCTGGCACCTGGTGAAGATATTTGTCCAGTTTCCTCTTGAAGGCTTCTACACTGGTTCCAGCCGTGTTTCGGATATCTTCTGGTAAGATGTTGAATAGTCTGGGACCCCGGATGTTAATACAGTGCTCCCGTATTGTCCCCACCGCACCCCTGCTCCTCACTGGGTTTATTTTACACTTTCTCCCATATCTCTCACTCCAGTATGTTGTTATGGCAGTGTGCAGATTTGGGACCAGGCCCTCAAGTACTTTCCATGTATATATTATCATGTATCTCTCTCTCCTCCGCTCCAATGAGTACATGTTCAAGACTTGAAGGCGTTCCCAATAATTTAGATGTTTCAATGGCTCAATGTGAGCCGTAAACGATCTCTGGATTTGTTCCAGCTCTGCTATTTCTCCTGCCCTGAACGGGGCCGTCAGCACTGAGCAGTATTCTAAGTGAGGGAGCACTAGCGATTTGAATAGTGTCACCATCGGCATTATTTCCTTGTTTTGAAAGTTCTCAATACCCACCCCGTCATCTTCCTGGCTGTTGTGATCTTTGTCTTGTTATGGTCTTTAAACGACAGATCAGCAGACATAATTATTCCCAAGTCCTTTACGTGTTCCTTTCGTTCTATGTGGTGACCCTCTTGCGTTTTGTATATAGTGTTCCTTTTGAGTTCTTCATTTTTTCCATACCTAAGCAGCTGAAACTTATCACCATTGAACGTCATGTTGTTCTCCACTGCCCATTGGAAGACCCTGCTCATGTCCTCCTGTAATTTTTCAGTGTCCTCTACCGTAGTGACTTTCATGCTTATTTTAGTGTCATCTGCAAATGATGATACAAAAGTGTGCTGGGTGTTTTTATCTATGTCTGCTATGAGGATGAGAAACAGCAGAGGTGCCAGGACAGTGCCTTGGGGCACTGAGCTTTTGACCTCGCTGATGCTGGATCTTGCCCTGTTCACTACTACTTTTTGTGTTCTTTGTGTTAGGAACTCAAAAATCCATCTGCCTACCTTCCCCGTAATGCCTATGGCCCTCATTTTGTGCGCTATCACTCCATGATCGCATTTGTCAAACGCCTTTGCAATATGATGTAAATAACTCCTTTTACCTTATTCCTAGTATACATATATCCTTTATAATATAATAACATATATATCCTACAATGTATAATAAGGTATAAAAAGGACCCCAATGGAAATAAGTCACTCTGACTTTTTTTTGGGTTATTCTGGGTTCTCTACGCATACGCTGCTATGTATGATAATCTATGTAAATGTATTTGTGTATACCTGAATAAACTTACTAAGTCTTCAAGGCACCTTCCATGAAGAAAGATGTCATTTAAGAAATTTATATATACGTGAAAAAATCGTCTATTAATTTAAACTGACTAAATCTTACTTAAAGTTGGGCACCGTCGGGTGAGGTGAGCCAGGCTGTCCCATACATAGATGGGATTGAAGAATTGAAACACTTAGGCAACATGGGGAATCTTTACTGAAGAAACGTTTCGCCACACAGTGGCTTCATCAGTCCAATACCCAGCAGGAAGGTGTGAGGAGAGGAGGAGTAGTTTGAGGTAATCAGTCCCGAGTCGATGTGTTCAGTCCACCACACAAATAGGATTAACAGCTCTGAAAACAATGCATAATGCACTCATTGACTTATATACAAAAAAAGTGTTACCTACAAATGATTATGATGCTCTTGGTGAAGCGCTAAACCCGTGGGGAAGGGGGTGGACATACCAACCACCTGGGGTATGGGAGGTTACCTGGAGGGCATTCCAGGGATCGACGTCCCCGTGGCTCGGTCTATGACCAGGCCTCCCGGTGGATCAGGACCTGATCAACGAGGCTGTTACTGCTGGCTGCACGTAGTCCAACGTACAACCCACAGCCCGGCTGATCTGGCACTGACTTTAGGTATCTGTCCAGCTCCCTCTTGAAGGCAACCAGAGGTCTTCTGGTAATGCCCCTAATGGCTGGTGGGAGGCTGTTGAACAGTCTTGGGCCCCGGCCACTTATTGTGTTTTCTCTTAGTGTACCAGTGGCGCCCCTACTTTTCACTGGGGGTACGTTGCACCGTCTGCCAAGTCTTTTGCTTTCGTATGGAGTGATTTCTGTGTGCATATTAGGGACCAGTCCCTCCAGAATCTTCCAGGTGTATATTATGATATAGTATCTCTCTCGCCTGCGCTCCAGTGAATATAAGTCTAGTGCTTCCAGGCGTTCCCAGTAGTTAAAGTGTTTGATGGAACTTGTTAAGTAAAGGACACAAATGCAACTAATGTACATTTTATTGTGGCAACGTTCGCCTAGAGCTTCAAGTTACAAGATATATGGACACAGTGGGTATATATACCTCAAAGTGAGGTGAAATAAGTGGTTGGCATAGGAATTGTTATAAGAGTAGCTACAATCAACTAATGATATTATTATTGATGGAACTTATCGTTGCAGAGTTCTCTGTACATTCCTTACATAGCAATTTCACGTGGCCTTGAATGGAACTCAAAGTGACAGGGACAAATATCTTGTCTCACTAGTAATCCCAAACTGAAAAAGTATTCCTAACGTCCATGTGTCATTTGTGATTTTCAAAAGGTTTCTGTATTCTCTGAAGCTCCGGCCTGAATGAGGCATCATACACTAACTGGACAGTCAGCTTTCTTGTCTTCCTGAGCTCCAGTCCTGTGTAGTCCTACATCGTAACCAGGCCGACCTTGCACTAACAACAGTGGTTAAGTTTCTTGAAAAAATTTAACTTCGTGTTGTAAATATTTTCTTCTGTACTTTCCTCTTTCGTTCATGTATTATTCCTCTTCCTCGCTTGGCACCGGGTTTTGGCATCACTCAACACCTCCCTGACACCCAGCACCTCCGCCTGGCACTAATGTGACGCCTTGCTTTATAAAAACCTTGACTTTGCCAGTACACGGCACCCAGCTCCTGGCCCCCAGCACCTAGCACCTGGCACCCAGCACCTAGCACCCGGCACCTAGCACCCAGCACAGCAACCCACCTGGAGATGATTCTACCTGAACATGCACACACACGTGACGTAAACAAACCAGCACTCGCTCATGAGGGAGTATTTAAGAAAGTCAATTTTAGCAACACAGTAATTGAGACCAAATGAAACATGAACTTAGTGAAAAGCTGAGAAAATACTGTGTGAATAACCAGTGTCTCGAGAGTATGAGATCACTGGCACTACGAGTATGATGGTACCGACAAATACATGTAACATAAACAAAAAAGAAGAAAAGCAGCAAGTTAAAATGACAAAGACACTCTCTCTTGGTGAAGGTGAAGCGTCACAACACTCAAAAAAACTAAACTATCAAAAACGAAAAGTAACACTGGTTACAGAAATGGAAAACAGAGCTCAAATTGTGTCCAATGAGCCTTACGAAACGGATAAAGCAAATGCGATAGTAATTTTGGACAAGGTAGATTATAGTGGAAAAATAAACAGACTAAAGACTGGCAACCAAAATATTTGTTTTAGGAAGAGTCTCAAACACTTCGACTTCAAAGAAGCTGTTGATAGTATGAACATTCACACGGCCCCTGAGTCTTGGAACTTCATATTCACTAATAGCTCATTCCACATTATCTGAATCTCTGAGACTTTTTCAAGAAGCAAGACTGCTACTCACATGAAACAACAACTGTAAAACCCAGGAGCAGGTTACTCCTGCCTCGCAACTGCTGGACCATTACATGGTCTTGGATACACACCAAGACAAGCAGATATGGTCTAGCTACCTACCTGGAGGGCATTCCGGGGATCGACGTCCCCGCGGCCCGGTCTATGACCAGGCCTCCCGGTGAATCAGGACCTGATCAACGAGGCTGTTACTGCTGGCTGCACGTAGTCCAACGTACGAACCACAGCCCGGCTGATCTGGCACTGACTTTAGATATCTGTCCAGCTCCCTCTTGAAGGCAACCAGAGATTTACTGGTAATGCCCCTTATGGCTGGTGGGAGGCTGTTGAACAGTCTTGGGCCCCGGACACTTATTGTGTTTTCTCTTAGTGTACCAGTGGCGCCCCTACTTTTCACTGGGGTATGTTGCACCGTCTGCCAAGTCTTTTGCTTTCGTATGGAGTGATTTCTGTGTGCATATTAGGGACCAGACCCTCCAGAATCTTCCAGGTGTAGATTATGATACATCTCTCTCGCCTGCGCTCCAGTGAATATAAGTTTAGTACTTCCAGGCGTTCCCAGTAGTTAAGGTGTTTGATGGAACTTATACGTGCAGTAAAGGTTCTCTGTACATTTTCTAGATCTGCAATTTCACCTGCCTTGAATGGGGATGTTAATGTACAGCAGTATTCTAGCCTAGAGAGAACAAGTGATTTAAAAAGGATCATCATTGGCTTGGCATCTCTTGTCTTGAATGTTCTCATTATCCATCCTATCAGTTTCCTCGCAGATGTAATAGTGGCATTGTTGTGGTCCTTGAAGGTTGAGGTCTTCGGACATTACCACACCCAGGTCCTTCACATTACTTTTCCGCTCTATTGTGTGATTAGAGTTTGTAATATACTCAGTCCTAGCTATTATTTCCTCCAGTTTTCCATAACGTAGTAGTTAGAATTTGTCTTCATTGAACATCATATTGTTCTCTGTTGCCCATTGGAAAACTTGGTTTATATCTTCTTGGAGATTTGCCGTGTCCTCAATGGATGACACTCTCATGCAGATCCTAGTATCATCTGCAAAGAATGATACAGTGCTATGGTTTACATCTCTGTCTATGCCTGATATGAAAATGAGGAACAGGATAGGTGCGAGTACTGTGCCTTGCGGGACAGAGTTCTTCACTATGGCAGCTTCCGATTTAACTCTGTTTACCACTACTCTTTGTGTTCGATTCGTTAGGAAGTTGAATATCCATCTGCCTACTTTGCCAGTTATCCCTTTAGCACGCATTTTGTGTGCTATTACACCAGGATCGCACTTGTCAAAGGCTTTTGCAAAATATGTGTATAATGCACAGATTCAGGTAATCAGAATTTGATCCACAGATTATTATTATTATTACTATCAGGACAAGTATTTCCTGACGCGGGTGATATGATGACCCACAGCTGGAACTTTTTGGTCATCTGACCGAGGCCTTCCGCTGGAGCTCAATAAAAATGTCTTGTCGACTTGATTAGTTATTTGACGTTAAAAGATACATGATGTACCCTTTTACCTGCCCATAAAATGTTTGCGTAATCAGGACCAATGTAAAACATTGTAAACTACACAAAACTTAAATAAACCTTACAAATAAAAGAAATAAGTAAATTCAAACACATTCCTCGGTAGTATAGTGGTGAGTATCCCCGCCTGTCACGCGGGAGACCGGGGTTCGATTCCCCGCCGGGGAGGAACACTTTTTTTTTTTTTATATAATTTCAGCACACAAATAATCAACACATCGGAGAGAGGAGCTTTACGACGACGTTTCGGTCCGACTTGGACCATTTACATATGTTATTTGCGGGTTATTTGTGTATTGTTCCAGTCATGGTATTGTACCTTCTTGTTTTCGATATTTCAATGGTTATTTAATGAGGCTAGCGACGAAGCACGACATAGATGTTCATTCATGTAACCATTAATCAGATGTGAATTCTGAATATTATAAAATCATATATATTAGAGGGGGCTCATCATATTATATATATATATATATATATATATATATATATATATATATATATATATATATATATATTATATAATGTATGTCTGAGGGTGTTCCGGGGTCAACGCCCCCACGGCCCGGTCCTTGTTATTATATAATGAAAAGAATTAATAACATTAAAAAGAAAAACAATGTTGCTCAAACTTGTACCATCGGACAAAAAAAGAAAAAAGAAAATGGAATTGCGATGGCCGGGAATCGAACCCGGGTCAACTGCTTGGAAGGCAGCTATGCTCACCACTATACCACCATCGCTGGATTTACAAAGTAATGATTCAAATCTTTTCTAAATCAGAGGAATAATATTGTATTATTGATAAATACATTAAAATGACACTAGAATATTATATTAAAGGCATCTGTATATCCAATGAGAGTTTACTTAATCTCTATTTTTAAGGATAAAAGTATCCTTGACTGGTGGTGATGGAAGTTTACTTAGGTATGATTACAGCTTTTGGATGATATTAATAAGGATATTTGGCGATGTTGGTATAGTGGTGAGCACAGCTGCCTTCCAAGCAGTTGACCCGGGTTCGATTCCCGGTCATCGCAATTTCTCCCAAAGACCCCCAATGGGGACTTTTTTTTGGGGTTATCCTAGGTAACCTACACATATGCTGCTATGTATGACAATTTATGTAAATGTATTTATGTATACCTCTACCTGAATAAACTTACATAGTAAGTTTATTTAGGTAATTACACACAAGTATAATTACACAAGATTTAGTTGGTTGCAATGTGTTAATTGCCTAGGATAACCCCCAAAAAAGTTAAAAGTGACTTATTTCCATTGAGATCCTTAAACCTGAGTGTAAATCACCTAGAATATTCGAAAGAAAAAGTCAGTGACTTTTCCATTGCAGGTGACATGAATTATTATGAGCAGCGCTAAACCCGTAGGGATTATACAGCGCCTGTGGGGGGAGGGGGATTGGAAGGCATTCAGGCTCAATTCAAGGAACTGAAGCATAGATCCAATTCCTGAGATCAAGAGCCCCCTCACCTTGGGCAACCATGAGGATAAAGTTACTGTATTTGGTTTATTAGACTTAAGTGGCTGTCGATTACATAAAGGGTCATTAAAGGCTTCATGTCAGTTCCTAATACAGGGATTTATATATATATATATATATATATATATATTTTTTTTTTTTTTCAAAAAGTCGGCCGTCTCCCACCAAGGCAGGGTGACCCAAAAAGAAAGAAAATCCCCAAAAAGAAAATACTTTCATCATCATTCAACACTTTCACCACAATCATACATAATCACTGTCTTTGCAGAGGCGCTCAGATACGACAGCTGAGAATAGTCCCTCCCAGCTGTCACTATCCCAGACCCCTTCTTTAAAGTGCAGGCATTGTACTTCCCATTTCCAGGACTCAAGTCCAACTAAATCAATTAACTGGTTTCCTGAATCCCTTCACAAAATGTTACCCTGCTCACACTCCAACAGATCGTCATGTCCAAAACCATTCGTCTCCGTTCACTCCTATCTAACACGCTCACACATGCTTGCTGGAAGTCCAAGCCCTCGCCCACAAAACCTCCTTTACCCCTCCCTCCAACCTTTTCTAGGATGACCCCTACCCCGCCTTCCTTCCCTACAGATTTATATGCTCTCCAAGTCATTCTACTTTGATCCATTCTCTCTAAATGACCAAACCACCTCAACAACCCCTCTTCAGCCCTCTGACAAATACTTTTAGTAACTCCACACCTTCTCCTGATTTCCACATTCCGAATTTTCTGCATAATATTTACACCACACATTGCCCTTAGACAGGACATCTCCACTGCCTCCAGCCTCCTCCTCGCTGCAGCATTTGCAACCCATGTTTCACACCCATATAAGAGTGTTGGTACCACTATACTTTCGTACATTCCCTTCTTTGCCTCCATGGATAATGTTTTTTGTCTCCACAAATACCTCAATGCACCACTCACCTTTTTTCCTTCATCAATTCTATGGTTAACCTCATCCTTCATAAACCCATCCGCTGACACGTCAACTCCCAAATATCTGAAAACATTTACTTCTTCCATAATCCCTCTCTCCAATGTGATATCCAATTTTTCTTTATTTAAATCGTTTGATACCCTCATCACCTTACTCTTATCTATGTTTACTTTTAACTTTCTACCTTTACACACTCTTCCAAACTCGTCCACTAACCTTTGCAACTTTTCTTTAGAATCTCCCATAAGCACAGTATCATCAGCAAAAAGTAACTGTGTCATCTCCCATTTTGCATTTAATTCCCCATAATTTAATCCCACCCCTCTCCCCAACACCCTAGCATTTACTTCTTTTACAACCCCATCTATAAATATATTAAACAACCATGGTGACATTACGCATCCCTGTCTAAGACCTACTTTTACCGGGAAGTAATCTCCCTCTTTCCTACACACCCTAACCTGAGCCTCACTATCCTCATAAAAACTCTTTACACCCTTCAGTAACTTACTACCTATTCCATACACTTGCAACATTTGCCACATTGATCCCCTATCCACTCTATCATATGCCTTTTCTAAATTCATAAATGCAATGAAAACGTCTCTACCTTTATCTAAATACTGTTCACATATATGCTTCACTGTAAACACTTGATCTACACATCCCCTACCCACTCTAAAGCCTCCTTGCTCATCTGCAATCCTACTCTGTCTTACCTCTAATTCTTTCAATAATAACTCTGCCATACACTTTACCTGGTATACTCAGTAAACTTATTCCCCTATAATTTTTACACTCTTTTATCCCCCTTTCCTTTATATAAAGGAACTATACATGCTCTCTGCCAATCCCTAGGAACCTTCCCCTCTTTCATACATTTATTAAACAAAAATACCAACCACTCCAGCACTACATATCCCCCTGCTTTTAACATTTCTGTCATGATCCCGTCAGTTCCAGCTGCTTTACCTCCTTTCATTCTACGTAATGCCTCACGCACCTCCCCCACACTCACATCCTGCTCTTCTTCACTCCTAAACGATGTTGTACCTCCCTGGCCAGTACATGATATTACCGCCTCCCTTTTTTCATCGACATTTAAAAGTTCCTCAAAATATTCCTGCCATCTACCCATCTACTAACTCCCCTACTCTGTTTTTAACTGAAAAATCCATTCGTTCCCTATGCTTTTTTACCTTGTTTATCTCACTCCAAAAATTTTTCTTGTTTTCAGCTCTTCTTTTGCACTCTCTCACCATTCTCTTCACCTTTCTTTTACTCTCCATATACTCTGCTCTTCTATTAACACTTCTGTTTAGTAAAAACCTCTCATAAGCTACCTTTTTCTCTTTTATCACACCCTTTACTTCTTCATTCCACCACTCACTCCTCTTTCCTCCTGCACCCACCCTCCTATAGCCACAAACTTCTGCCCCACATTCTAATACTGCATTTTTAAAACTATCCCAACTCTCTTCAACCCCCCCCACTACTCATACTTGCACTAGCCCACCTTTCTGCCAATAGTTGCTTATATCTCACCCTAACTTCCTCCTCCCTTAGTTTATACACTTTTACCTCTCTCTTACTTGCTGTTACCATTTTCTTTTTGTCCCATTTACCTTTTACTCTAACTGTAGCTACAACCAAATAATGATCCGATATATCCGTTGCCCCTCTACAAACATGTACATCCTGAAGCCTACCCATCAACCTTTTATCCACCAATACATAATCCAACAAACTACTTTCCTTATGTGCTATATCATACCTTGTATATTTATTTATCCTCTTTTTCATAAAACATGTATTACTTATTACCAAACCTCTTTCTACACATAGCTCAATTAATGGTTCCCCATTTACATTTACCCCTGGCACCCCAAATTTACCTACTACTACCTCCACAATATTTTTACCCACTTTAGCATTAAGATTCCCAACCACAATTACTCTCTCACTATCTCTCTCTCTCTCTCTCTCTCTCTCATATATATATATATATATATATATATATATATATATATATATATATATATATATATATATATATACACACACACACACACACACGTGTTAATTCTTTTTAGATGAAGTAATTTATACAGAAGGGGTTACTATCACCTTGCTCCCGGCATTTTAGTCGCCTCTTATAACACGCATGGTTTACAGGGGAAGGATAATCCTCCACTTTCCCAAGGACATGTTTACTAAGACCACAATTCACATGTAAACTAACATCTTTAATTAAAAACAATTAAACTATCAGTGTATATACAGTACACACCTCTAGATGCAGGTAGCACAGCACAGGAGGTAAAGTCACACACTCATCCTCTGAAGACGGATCACAACTGACCCACAGAAGCAGCAGCAGCAGCAGTCTGTGCACTGGAAATAGTTGGTCTTACATCACTGTGAATTGTCCGTGGCGCATCTCCTTCAATGCTTCATATTCTAAACAAGATATATATTATGTATGACTTCATTTCCTTAGATCGAGACCACTACGCCAGCAGCATGGTGCGCTCAAGGGGAATATTAAGAGGTTTCAAGTTGGTTAGGTTAGGTAAGGTTGGCCAGAAAACAAGACAAGTGTTTCCTGACGCGGGTCTTAGACAGATGATGACCTGTCGTTGGAGCTTTTGGTCATTTGACCGAGGCCTTCCGCTGGCTTACCAGTCCACCCCTTTAAAAATTATGGTTATAGTTGGTTTGTAGTTGATTAAGCTTATTAACTACATGTCACTCACTGCACACCACCATACTGTATATGTCATATAACGTATACAGTATACTGAGAAAAGAAGAAGCTGGTTAAGAAGGAAGAGGAATGCTGGTTAAGAAGGAAGAGGAATGCTGGTTAAGAAGTAAGAGGAAGAAAGCTGGTTAAGAAGGAAGAGGAAGAAAGCTGGTTAAGAAGAGGAAGAAAGCTGGTTAAGTAAGAGGAATAAAACTGGTTAAGAAGAGGAAGAAAGGTGGTTAAGAAGGAAGAGAAAGAAAGCTGGTTAAGAAGGAAGAGGAAGAAAGGTGGTTAAGAAGGAAGAGGAAGAAAGCTGGTTAAGAAGGAAGAAGAAGAAAGCTGGTTAAGAAGGAAGAAGAAGAAAGCTGGTTAAGTAAGAGGAAGAAAATTGGTTAAGAAGGAAGAGGAAGAAAGCTGGTTAAGAAGGAAGAGGAAGAAAGCTGGTTAAGAAGGAAGAGGAAGAAAGCTGGTTAAGAAGGAAGAGGAAGAAAGCTGGTTAAGAAGGAAGAGGAAGAAAGCTGGTTAAGAAGGAAGAGGAAGAAAGCTGATTAAGAACGAAGAGGAAGAAAGCTGGTTAAGAAGTAAGAGGAAGAAAGCTGGTTAAGAGGAGGAATGCTAGTTAAGAAGGAAGAGGAGGAATGCTAGTTAAGGAGGAGGAGGAATGCTGGTTAAGAAGGAAGAGGAATGTTGGGTAAGAAGGAAGAGGAGGAATGCTGGGTAAGAAAGAAGAGAAAGAAAACTAGTTAAGAAAAAAGAGGAAGAAAACTGGTTAAAAAGGAAGAGGAAGAATGCTGGTTAAGAAAGTATCATATAGTTGGTAGAAAACAAACAACGGGGGTGATAATGGGAATAAGAGGATAAGGAGATAGAGGCAGGAGTGAGAGGGAAGGAGGTAGGGAGGTAATGTGAGGTCACTGGTGACTACATCATCATCTCTCATTAACTCTACTCACCCCTCAGAAATACGAGTGCCCCACCATGTGAGTTTTTCAGGATACGAGCGGTCACTTGGGCGATTTTTTTGCTCCTGGATACGAACCAAAATTCAGGTTGTGAGTTTCCCCCTCAAGGGAGGTTCCTTGATGCTGGTGAGGGGCTCTTGATCTTGGGAATTGTATCTGTGCTCCAGTTCCCTAAATTAAGCCTGTATACCTTCCATCCCCTCTTCCCCACAGGTGCTGTATAATCCTACAGGTTTAGCATGGGAAGATGTTTTCAGAGTGGGAGCGGAAATGGCCATCACCACTTAGTTACATAATGACGTATTTTATTCATTCTAAGAGTATATATCAGGTTTCTGTGTTATTTATATTGTTTATTATGTCATATTAGATGAATTGTGATAGATAAATAAGCTGTAGAGTTGATATTAGCGAAATACAGTAGACCATCGTTTAACACGGTAGTTACTTTTCTGAAAATGCCGTGTTAGACAAACTGAAGAACTTATGGGAAAAATAGGGTTACGTTCCTGGGAGCCCCCAAAAAGCCAAACAACTTTTTTTAGAGCAATAGATCTTACAAAAATAAAAGTGCATATGTAATTGTAGTTCGTTGTCGTGATATATTACTGCTTAAGACTACAAATGCAATAGAAATAATAGTATTTCTTACCTTAAATTGTGGGTAATGGTGTTTGTGGATGATTGTGAAGAGAGTGGACATGCATGGTGTGGCCCTACTGGGCTGAGGTGGATGGTTGTTGGTTGTCAGCAGAAATGGATGGTAGAGGTTCTGGTACTGAAGTCGATGGTTGTATGGGAGTGTGCATAAATTCTGTAATAGATATCTGGGCTGTTTTACCCTGCAGTATATTATACAGCTGACGGTAAGGCATCATCAGTTGGTCTAGACCATTCAGTCAAGTCAGTATGTAAAGAAACACAGCGAGCTTCTCGAGTATCCTCCTAGAAACGTATGAACCAAACTGAAGGCTGGGAGGGTGGCGGGGGATGGCGGTAGGTCTCCCCTGCCCAGCGGGCGACCGCACGCTCAAAATGTTTTCCCCTCCCGCAACCATGTTAAACTAATTTTACGAAGTGTTAAACAAAAATATGCAACAATTCTTCAATCGTGCTATAACCAAAATGTACAAGACAAAACCATGTTAAACGACAGTCTACTGTATATTGAAGTACAGTGGTACCTCAGGATACAAACTTAATTTGTTCCAGAAGGCTGTTACTGAACGAATTTGTTCCCATAAGGAATAATGTAAATTAGATTAATCCATTTCAGACCCCCAAAAATACACTTACAAAAGAACTTACATAAATACACTTACATAATTGTTCGAGTTGGGAGCTGTTCGTATCCCGAGGTACCACTGTATTTTGTCCTGCCTCCTGAGAGCAGGAATTCCACGAGAACAGATTAATGGCATTTCAGTTAATTTAAATGAGGAAAACTGACTCAGCATATAAGCAGATCGGGTTACGAGCTAGGTCACGGAATGGATTAAACTCATAAGCAGAGGTTCCACTGTATTCCACTCAAACACAGTTTTATTTCTAAGTCCTTGTACAGTAGTATAATTGGGAACAGGAGAACAGGATTGGATTTAGATAGTAAATGGGGATTGTACACAAGCAGTGAGACAAGGAATACAATTACATAACTGACAAAAGTGAATATAACTTAGAATATAAGTTCAGTAGGACAGTTCACCTCAGGAACTCGGTCACACACTAGCCAAGGGTCCCAAGACCGATACTGGTGACAGCTATCTCCCCAGAGCTCCCAGCTAGAGCAGAGCCTCAATTCTTCCCCAGAGACTCCAGCTCCTCACCCAGAGCTCTGCACACAAGCAAGGGCTCCGCCCAGGTCTTCATGCCTAGAGCTCTGCACACAGGCCAGAGCTCCCCCCAAATCTCTTATTGAGCTGTTTCCTAGAGTTTATAGCGTACTCTCTGTACCCCCGAAACTCCAGGTTTTGGGGTTCACCTCCATGAGGCATACACCATGTATTTTCACACCAAAGGTAGACTTCTCCAGAGTCACTAACCACTCCTTACTGTCGCCGTCAAAAACAAAAGACCTTAGACCGAAACGGAGCAAGGTGTCTTCCTACATTTCTAACACTTCCCTGCCAAGGCAAGGGGTGTGACAATTAACAGGTGTTGGTTAAGTCAACCTCTGACCTTACAAGCACAGTTGACCTACATCACAAAGGAAGAGGAATGCTGGTTAAGAAGGAAGAGGAAGAAAGCTGGTTAAGAAGGAAAAGGAGGAAAGCTAATTAAGAAGGAATTAAGTAAGTAAGTAAGTAGGAGGAAGTAAGAGGAGGAAAGCTAGTTACGAAGGAAGAGAAGGAAAGTTGGTTAAGAAGGAAGAGGAAGAAAGCTGGTTAAGATGGAAGAGAAGAAATGCTGGTTAAGAAGGAAGAGAAAGAAAGCTAGTTAAGAAGGAAAGCTCGTTAAGAAAGAAGAGAAGGAAGGCTGGTTAAGAAGGAAAGCTCATTAAGAAAGAAGAGAAGGAAGGTAGGCAATCCGAAGAGAGAGCACTGTTTACATTACCACGAGCCCAGTGACTGTTGGATCATGAAAGGAGAGCAGAAAATATTAAATAATGGGGCAGTTGGGGAGCACTGCTGGGAAGAGATACACGATAGAAGTAATAGTTAACAGCAACTATCCAGGGACGTACTATCCTCCAGTCTTATGTTGGTAGGGTGACAGCCAGCAACCTTCCAGGGATGTACTACCTGTCAAACACACACACACACACACACACAGCCAGGAGCTATGAATCGACCCCTGCAACCACAACTAGGTGAGTACACACATGCATGCACACACACACAAACACACATATGGATATATAAATATAAAAATATTAACAATATACGTATATATTTTTTTATTACATTAACCTCTAAGCTTGGTTTTATTAAGATTTTTAAGTATCAAAATATATGTCATTGTAAAAGCTTCCCATAGCAAAATATAGTGTATGTTAAAGTAGTGATAGCATACTAATTTCTTTAAGCATTATCAGGGACAATAAAAACAGTGAGAGCACAGTCAGGACAGATGAGAGTGATGAGGCTTTTGTCAGACCTGACATCCAACATGGAGGCATTAAAGGAACAATAGCACTCTGGACACTCCTCTGGACACTTTTCTTCTGGGTGCCTCACTACCAGGTACCTATTGTCCTCCACTGTGTCCATGGGCAGTTGAATTCCATTGACAACTGAGGGATTCCAAGTCTCCCTTGACATAAATATCAGTCTTGATGTGGATTCTCGTTCCATGAGTGAGGTTCCTGAGCCAGTCCCTTTAGTCAATTTTAAGCCTTGTGTTTTGACCTTGTCTCCAGGACTTATTTCCCAATTTGGCATGCACACCTTACCACTGGTAACTTCATTAATACTCTGCAGCCACTCATTCATCAACTCTTCTAACTCCAAAGATGTTTCGTGAGAACCTGCCCTTAGGATTGAATTGGGTGATTTTCTTTCTACTGTTAAGCAACCACTCTTATCTTTTATAATACTGTATTCATTTGCAGCAGCAAAGTCCAACAAGTTGTTAGGCACAGCCACAGGAGAAGCATCACTGTCAGAATCATCTTGTGTTGTTGCTGAGGCTGATGGTATGAAAGACAGTCTGTGTACATTTTCACTGTCTGAAGTTTCTATGGGGTAAATAAGGTTAGGGTTGCCAGCAAGCTTAATACATTCACTTTGTAAAGTCACTTCTGACTGATCAGTTCCAAGCTGATGCACTGCATCTGAGCTGAGTACTGCAGCTTGGGATGCCTCTTCTGACTGGCTAACTACAGGTGGAAACATTTCTTTCGAGTCTTGCACTAGACTGTTTCCAAGCTGAGACTCTGCCACTAGTTTAAGGCTACAGTGAGATGCTGTTTCTGATGGACAGACTTCCAGCTGTTGAGATTGGCAGGTAATTTCCTGCAAAACAGCTTTCAACTGACCAACATCATGCTGCAATCTTACTTGAAAATTTAAAGAATCAGATTCAGGTATGTTTTCTGAATCATATTTGTCTTCATGAAAAAATTCTTCTGATTTAAACACAGTATCTGGTAAAATTACTTCAGGTTCCCATTCCTGTTGAAACAGTACATCTGATTTACAAGCATACTGTTGTAGCCCTGCTCCTGCTTGTAAAACATTTGTGGCTTCTTTGGTAAACTTTACTCCAGTTTGGTGGACCTTATTTTGTGTACAATAAGAAGTATCACTGACATCACTCCTCTTGTTTTTGCCTTTCTTCCTTGGTCTTAGCTGGCTTTCCTTATGGATATTAAAAGATATTTTTACAAGCTCACCTGTTGTGTCTTTCTGTTTTCTTGTATTTTTGGGGGGCATTTGCTGCTTTATGGTGCTACCTGTTTCTGTTACTTTAACAATTTCCTTTGTATGGTTATAGAGATCTTTCTGACTGGATTCACTTTCACAGTTTTCATTATTATATTCCTTTGTTCTTTGATTCTTGCTTTTATTTTTAATATGCTGCTTGGCATGATATGTTTGAACCTTTGGTGTTACATCATTAGCATTCTTGAAGCGCTCTTTGTGTACAAGTACCACCAAGTACCACCAACACTTTTCAATAGCTTGCTTCCATGGAAAGATATTCTCCAAGGTCCCCAAGCTCCTTAAGTACTTAGAGATTGCCAACGTAAAGTTAGACCCATTTCGTGGACTCACAACATTCTCATGATCTCTAAATTTTATTTTATTTATGAAATGGTATTTTAAGTATGTAAGTGGGCATGCAAGCCAATAGTTAAAATTATGTTCACCATTGATGTTTTTCATGCACCATTTGACATTTATTTTTATGGCCTGAAACTCTTTGCAATTCTCAATTATAAGACAACAGAATAAACACTGAAGCTTGCCAAAAAACAGATGATCTGTCAAGTTTTCTTTGAGAACTATAGTTTCACATGAACAACATAAAATATATTTCTGTTCTGAAATATTCTCAGTATGATGAACTAGCTGATTTTCATTTGAAAAACTATTAGTATTTCCATCTACAATGTTTATTGTGGAGTTATTCTGGTGTGTTTTAAAATTGCTGACCTCTGAGTTGTGCTTAGCTGCATGTACAACTAAACTTGCATGTTCTTCCTTGCTCAGGTCTGTCTGTGTGATTGTTTGCTGAGGATGCGACTTATGACTCCTGCTATTTCGACACTTGTGTATGCTCTCATTTATCTGATGAAGTGTATTTTCTTTTAGATTGCATTGAATTTTTTTAGTATTATCTGAATTATATTGTGGATTGAGTTGCTGTTCTCCTATGCCTTCATGGGATTTTATTTCCTTCTGAAATGTTTTTTCTGATCTCACTCTTTTATTCGAAATTTGCATTCCGGATTTTTTACATTGTAAACTTTTTGCAGGTAGTGTACTGAGATTCTGATATTTAGATAATGAGTACTGAGAAATTGTGTCTGGTATTTTGCAGCGATGTACAGCTTGTGGTGTTGCATAGTGGTGGATAGTGTGTGGCTGGTGCTTGTTTGTCATATGGTGTGACTGCTGCTGTTGGAAGGCCATCTCTTGTGACTCCCAATTATGGGAATTTCTTTCAGGGATTTGTTGTTTTTGGTAATGCAAGAGATGTTGATGTTGCTCTTGTTGCAGTGTGTTATTCTTGGTACACATTGCAATATGTCTCAGCTGTGAACTGCATCCTCCCCAGTGTTGCTTCTGTTGTGGATACAGAGGACATTGAGGAAGTGGGTGAGCAGGAGGTAGATACTGAGCAAATGAACCCTGTGGGATTTGATACTGTGGAGAACCCTGTGGGGTTTGATACTGTGGAGAACCCTGTGGGGTTTGATACTGTAGGGAACCCTGTGGGGTTTGATACTGTGGAGAACCCCTTGGCGTTTGATACTGTGGAGAACCCCTTGGGGGTTGATACTGTGGAGAACCCCTTGGGGGTTGATACTGTGGAGAATCCCTTGGAGCTTGATACCGTGGAGTACCCCTTGGGGCTTGATACTGTGGAGAACACTGTGGGCTTTGATACGATGGAGAATACTGTGGGGTTTGATACTGTAGATAACCCTGTGGGGTCTGATACTGTGGAGACAAACCTTGTGGGGTTGGATACTGTGAAGGTAGATGTTGCCTGTGGTGGGCTGTGAACTGGGTCATGCATTGATGCATGGTCTGTTGATGTTGCATGTTCTGTTGCCATTGCATGGGCTGATGTTGCATGTTATGTTGCTGTTGCATGGTCTGTTGCTGCTGCATAGTCTGTTGCTGTTGCATGGTCTGTTGTTGATGCATAATCTGTTGCTGCTGCATTGTTTGTTGCTGACGATGCACCGTTTGCTGATGTTGAATGGTCTGTTGTTGCACTAGTTTTTGCTGATGTTGAATGGTCTGTTGTTGCACTAGTTTTTGCTGATGTTGAATGGTCTGTTGTTGCACTAGTTTTTGCTGCTGTTGTTGCATGGCTTGCTGTTGTTGCATGGTCTGCTGCTGCTGTTGCATGGCTGCTGTTGCATGGACTGCTGCTGCTGTTGCATGGACTGCTGTTGCTGTTGCATGGACTTCTGCTGCTGTTGCATAGACTGCTGCTGCTGATATGTGGATTGTTGCTGCTGAGTTTTTATAAGCTGTTGCATGGTCTGATGCTGCTGATGTTGCATGGTCTGATGCTGCTGATGTTGCATGGTCTGATGCTGCTGTTGTTGCATGGTCTGCTGCTGCACTGTCTGATGATGCAAGGGCTGTTGATGTTGCATGGACTCTTGCTGTTGCTGCATGGACTCTTGCTGTTGCTGCATGGACTCTTGCTGTTGCTGATGCTGCATGGGCTCTTGCTGATGCTGTATTGGCTCTTGCTGTTGCTGATGTTGCATGGGCTGTTGCTGTATGGGTTTTTTCTGATGTATGGACTGTTGTTGCTGACTTGGTATGGGCTGTTGCATTGGCTGCTGCTGCATGTGTTGTTGCTGCTGCTGCATGGACTGTTGTTGCTGATGTTCTTTGGGCTCATGCTGATGTTCCATGGAATGCTGCTGCCGATGTTTCATTGGCTCTTCCTGATGTTGCACAAGCTCTTCCTGATGTTGCACAAGCTCTTTATGATGTTGCATGAGATGCAGATGTTTGTATATCTGAGGCTTCTGTTGTTGCACAAGCTGCTGTTGGTGGTGCTGGCTAGTAGCCTTTGGTTCTGCAGACAGCGTTAAAATGGGGAGAGGAACAACGGGAGAAAATTTTTGATATATGACAACAACTTCTTCTTCTACTTGCTTTATTTCTTTGGGCATGGATTTTTTATATCTCTTTATGACGGTGTTTGCATTTTGCTGGTGGATCTCCTGTGGGTGGGTCTGTTGGGAGCCAACGTCTGAGGGAAACATTATGGTTGATGTAAACTCTCCCTCTTGTGCTCTAGAAATTCTCAATGGTGCTGAGGAAACTCCTGGTGATGCTGAAGAGGCTCCTGGTGGTGCTGAAGAGGCTCCTGGTGGTGCTGAAGAGATTCCTGGTGGTGCTGAAGAGATTCCTGGTGGTTCTGAAGAGACTCCTGGTCGTGTTGAAGAGACTCCTGGTGGTACTGACAGAATTCCTAGTGGTGCTGAAGGGACTCCTGGTGGTGCTGAAGAGACTCCTGGTTGTGTTGAAGGGACTCCTAGTGGTGTTGACAGAATTCCTAGTGGTGCTGAAGGGACTCCTGGTGGTACTGAAGAGACTCCTGGTGCTGCTGAAGAGATTTCTATTCGTGTTGAAGGGATTCCAAGTGGTGTTGACGGAATTCCTAGTGGTACTGAAGAGACTCTTGGTGATGCTGAAAGGACTCCAGGTGGTGCTGAAGGAACTATAGATGGTGCAATAGAAATTTCTGGTACTGTTCTGGGACCCATTGAAGGTGGTATAGAAACTACCTGTGGTGCTGTGGAAACCATTGGTGGTGCTGTGGAAGCCACTGGTGGTAATGTGGAAGCCACTGGTGGCACTGTGGAAGCTACTGGTGGTGTTGTGGAAGCTCTCAGTAGTGCTGTAGTTCCCGCTGATGTAGCTGTAGTATTTTCCATTCCTTCCAAACTCTTCTGAGCCAACAAGACTGGATAATCTCATCAGCCAATCTTGAAGTTACAAAATGTTGAGAGAAATGGCCACTCCAGCTGTATAGAGAGCTCTCCAGTCAGTCGTGTGTGCAAACTAATTTTCTTAGTCATCTGCCAGTCATCCTGCAAAGAAAACATTATTGACATATGTAAAACAACACATTACACAAAAACCTTCAGAATGCACCATTTAATGTTAATTTAATGCCTAAAGGATTGGACAATGTAATTGGTGTCATATCTGTGCTGTTCACCTAAATGTGTAATGTTCCATTTATGAACATACGTATGTGAGATTAATGTACAAAAAAACTAAGAATAACACTCTGCAGCTTACTAATTGTTCAATGAAACACCCAACCTAACTACACTAAGATTCTGTATAACCAGGAGTTTGCTTAAACACAATGTAAAACGAGATTCAAATCAGTCGTTGCGCGATCTGAGGAAGACATCCAGTGTCGCATAACCCCAGTCCCACGTACCTCAGTGCATTTGATAGCTATAGTGCAGTATGGATTAACTTGCTAAAGCAGTTAAATACTAACACTGAAGATTTGAAGTGAATCAGAAGAGGCATTCACAAGCTATCATATGGAAACTAATATACCAGTTTCTGTAATAAAAATGGTAAATTAGAACATATCCAGCTAAAAATTAGTTCAATCCTACCAGGGATGCATGGGACATGTCCACCCATCCATTAACCATGCCATCTTCACTCACAAACCACCCACCCACCTCCCTTGCTCTACTTTTTCAGATCCAGATCACTGACCCAACTCCCAACCCCATTATCACATAAGAGAAAAATATGTGGGTGAGATTAAAAAAAAATAATTATTTTTACTTTTCCATCTTTTTTTTTAAAGGCCTAGTGCTATTGCACACTTAATTATAGTGTTAACACATTTTTAGGTTTTTATATGGTCTGGCACTTAAAAAATAAATGCTGTGACTTACTTTAAGGTGATATTTGCTTTACGGCTGCGGTCTGGAACTTAACCCACCATATTAGTGAGACATGTCTGTACAGCGGTACCTTGACTTACGAGTGCCCCAATTTACAAGTTTTCCAAGTTACGAGCCGTTGCTCAGCTGATTTTTTGCTTTGAGTTGCAAGCCTAATGTCTAATAAGCCAAACTTGTCAAATAGGTTGAACTTCCTTAGAAATTGGACTTTTCCTGAATTTTTTTGCATCTAAATTTATTTTTAGATAAATTTTGCTATGCATGGCATAGCAGTAAATACTAAAATAACCTTGTCTGAAAATCAATTTAAGACTCTTCTCAAAAACCACCTAACTCACCCTAAACTAAATACTCATACTGTAAATTACTTTAAAAAATGCTCACTGTTATATTCCTATAAGATAATTTAAATTTTTACTATTATGTTACCATCCTACTAAACACTTGTTACAATGTAATATCATCATATTGTAATTTGAACAAATTTATACGGTTACAATCTAATATTCAACTAAAACAAACTCAATCAATTTCTCTAGTATTAAGTACGTACATAGTCTATAAGCCATTAGATTAAGCTGCCCTTAATGCCATGGCATGTTAGTGGCTCTCCTTGCACTTCAGTTTATGATTGTAATTACAAAATCTCGATGTAAACTTGCAATGAAATAAAAATTCTCATTCTCTCATTCTCATTCTCACTTAAAATCAATGATATACAGTAGGCCCTCATTTAGCACGGTAGTTACGTTCCTGAAAACGCCGTGTTAGCTAAAATCGTGTTAGATAATTAAAAGAACTTATGGGAAAAATAGGGTTACGTTCCTGAGAGTCCCCAAAAAGCCAAACAAGTTTTTTTTAGACCAACAGATCTTACAAATATAAAAGAGAATATGTAATTGTAGTTCATTATCGTGATATATTATGTTGTTTTTACTGCTTAAGACTACAAATGTAACAGAAATAATAGTATTTACCTTAAATTGTGGGTGCTGATGTTTGTGGATGATTGTGAAGAGAGTGGAGAGTTATGCTGTGGCCCTACTGGGCTGAGGTGGATAGTAGAGATTCTGGAACTGAAGTCGATGGTTGTACTGAGTTTCTCTAACTTTAATAAAGTCATTCAGTAAGTCAGTCAAGTCATTCAGTAAGTCAGTCCATTCAGTAAGTCAGTTAAGTCATTCAGTATCATTCAGTAAGTCAGTCAAGTCATTCAGTAAGTCAGTCAAGTCATTCAGTAAGTCAGTCAAGACATTCAGTAAGTCAGTCAAGACATTCAGTAAGTCAGTCAAGACATTCAGTAAGTCAGTCAAGACATTCAGTAAGTCAGTCAGTCAAGTCATTCAGTAAGTCAGTCAGTCAAGTCATTCAGTAAGTCAGTCAGTCAAGTCATTCAGTAAGTCAGTCAGTCAAGTCATTCAGTAAGTCAGTCAGTCAAGTCATTCAGTAAGTCAGTCAGTCAAGTCATTCAGTAAGTCAGTCCATTCAGTAAGTCAGTTAAGTCATTCAGTATCATTCTGTTAAGTCTAACTTCTTGGCTGCTTACTTTGGGCAGTAGAATGGTAGCGTAGGTGCAGAGATACGGCCGATGACTAGACTCAGTTTATTAATGGCAAGGTGTAGGTGTACACGGGGACAGAGCGTGAGGGGACCGGGAGCCAGTTGGGTAGAACCTGGTTCAGTGAGGTAGGCCGTAGAAGTGAGAGAAGCATGGCTGACCAGCCCGACCTTGATAGGCCTATAGAAGGCAGCACCATAGTGCCGCGCAGTTTGAAACAGCCTCTGGGTAGGCTGTTTACATCCGCTCGGCCACCTACCGCGTGTCGTCTCGACACGACAATACTGGCGGGCACGAAGGTGTAAACAAGCAAGCAAGGTTACCCAGGGGAAACTGGCTTCCGGTCACCTGACATTTACAATAGGAAATTGCCGGTGCAGGCCGAAAACCTCCCCTACATGAGTCGGGAAGAGAAAATCGGCCTGCCCGTACAGCTGGACAGAGGACAGAACAAGCCAATGCTGACACAGGAACTAGAGTCTTCTATATACAGGTTGTCCACAGGGCCAGACGTCAACTTGACTGCACATCCATGAGCGCTGTACCATCCTCACATCTGCAAACAATGACTGACAGTAGCATTTCCTAAGGTGTGACATTTAACTCAAAAGGGCGATATTGCCCTTGCCTTTATACAGGCTTTACAAGACACACTGGGTGCACATACTCACAATAACATTATTTCCATGGAATTCATTATACTACGGGTACCCTCTAGAAATAAATTTTACATATTTACATGGTGTTGTCCACCCTGACTCCATTATTTACTAACTATACAATGTGTGCGCATTAATCCCCATTTCTGCAAGCAAACAATTAGCGTAGCTAGCGTAGGAGTCGGACAAGTCAGTAGGTATGTCAATGTCACAGAAATGTACTGCTGTCCGGGGTCTCAGGCCATAAGTATGGAGCCTTACAGGACTGTCATCTGTCGTAGGGATAGCGGGTGAAGAACTAGACGGGTTGTCACTAGTTTGAGTCTGCTTGTGGCTTTGCAATGCCCGCGATTCCAGCTCTGCTTCAGCATGCACATGATCAATATACTTCATGTGGTCAAGGTGAGCTTCTCTGATAGTTCCGGTAGCTATCTCCCTCACCTCGAACTTATTGCCGCGGAGCTGTCGTAGGACACGGTAAGGTCCGACAAACTTGGGGACAAGTTTATGCATACCAGGGGTCTGCGTCGGGTTGAGCAACATAACTTTGCAACCTGGTTCCACCTTACTTTCCTTAGCGTGGGCGTTGCGATCAGACGTGAACCTATCTGTGGCTTTTATTAGGTTCTCATGTACTCGCTGGAAAACAAGCTGTGCGGTCCGCATCTTAACTATACCGGTGTTATCGGCGTCATAGATTGGGCTAGGCGGAGCAAACAGGATTTCGTACGGTAAACGCTTATCATAGCCGTACAAGGCAAAATGGGGTGTCTCGCCAATCGAGCTGTTGAGGGAAGAGTTCAATGTACACTGAACATCTGGAATAGCGTCATCCCATGTAGTACAACTCGGATTAACGGTTACTCTGAGCACCTCCAGAACTTTGCGGTTTGTACGTTCAGCAAGACCATTACTCGCCGGGTGACGTGGAGCTACTGGTGCTTGGTGAATGTCAAACCTGGAACAAAGGTCCTTCATAGTGGCATTTATGAACTCCGACCCATTGTCTGACAGGAGAACACGTGGGCAGGTATGACGGAGAACGATACGCTCACGGAAAGCATTTGCGACTGTCTCGGCCGTTTTGTCAGGGATGGGTACTAACTCGCAGTACCGCGTCAAGTTATCTACCATTACAAGCAGGTGTTTATTACCCTTCTCCGAGGTCGAGAAATTCGTCAACAGGTCGACAGAAGTTCTCTCCCAAGGCTCCTTTGTAATGGGATACTTCAGAATGGGATTGGGACCCGTGACAGAACCCTTGTGTTGTAAGCAAACGACACACTGGTGTACATACTTGGCAATTTCCGCTGCCATCTTAGGCCAGAAATATTTCATTCTAGCCTGTTTGATGCTGCGGTCCTTCCCGATTGAAGGACGCAGGAACGAGGTCCTGGGAACACTGCAGTCTCCTGGCTTGGCTTGGCTTGGCTTGGGACAACCACGATGGGTTCCCACGTGGTCAAGCCAGGGCTGGCTTCTTTAAGAACTCGGAGAAAACAACACACAGGCGACGAGCTGGGTAGAGGGGCGTAGAAACGTAGCAAGGAGTGGAGAGCAGGTGGTTGTGGTGGGAGATAGGCAGGCAGCGGCGCCCTGAGGTAGACACTCATGGACGCACCACCACCATACCTAAAACGACCTCACCTCGCGTCTCTTGTAGCTGTAGGAAGGGCGTCGAGACGCTGCTGGATGCAGAAGGGTGTAGGAGAATGCTGGTGAGTTGTAGAGTAGGAGATGAACACACACGTGACTGCTTCAGGCTGGGGAGCTGGAGATGACGCCCTATGTCCCGATTTTGTGGAAAAATCGTGGACGATGCTCTGACTCAGGCACCCACGAGACGCTGAAAGCTACGGATGATGCGATAAGCCAGCAGATGACCTGGATATGACTGGCTTGGTCGGATGATCGACTGGGCGGTGGGTCCCCTACACTACACTCTGCCGTGAACCACTGCTGTCACCACTGTTAAGTCTAACTTCTTGGCTGCTTACTTTGGGCAGTAGAATGGTAGCGTAGGTGCAGAGATACGGCCGATGACTAGACTCAGTTTATTAATGGCAAGGTGTAGGTGTACACGGGGACAGAGCGTGAGGGGACCGGGAGCCAGTTGGGTAGAACCTGGTTCAGTGAGGTAGGCCGTAGAAGTGAGAGAGAAGCATGGCTGACCAGCCCGACCTTGATAGGCCTATAGAGGGCAGCACCATAGTGCCGCGCAGTTTGAAACAGCCTCTGGGTAGGCTGTTTACAATTCAGTAAGTCAGTCAAGTCATTCAGTAAGTCAGTCAAGTCATTCATTAAGTCAGTCAAGTCATTCAGTAAGTCAGTCAAGACATTCAGTAAGTCAGTCAAGACATTCAGTAAGTCAGTCAGTCAAGTCATTTAGTAAGTCAGTCAGTAAAGTCATTCAGTAAGTCACTCAGTCAAGTCATTCAGTAAGTCAGTCAAGTCATTCAGTAAGTCAGTCAAGTCATTCAGTAAGTCAGTCAAGTCATTCAGTAAGTCAGTCAAGACATTCAGTAAGTCAGTCAAGACATTCAGTAAGTCAGCCAGTCAAGTCATTCAGTAAGTCAGTCATTCAGTAAGTCAGTCAGTCAAGTCATTCAGTAAGTCAGTCAGTCAAGTCATTCAGTAAGTCAGTCAGTCAAGTCATTCAGTAAGTCAGTCAGTCAAGTCATTCAGTAAGTCAGTCAGTCAAGTCATTCAGTAAGTCAGTCAGTCAAGTCATTCAGTAAGTCAGTCCAGTCAGTCAGTAAGTTAGTCACACAAACTTATGTTTACATCTTTTTATGTGTACAAAGTTATTCATTACAGCCACAGGTTATGTCTTGTCTAATATCTTTTTCTTCGTTAATTCTAAGACTTAATAAATGCTTAAACATTTTCTTGCCACTTTGAGCAACACTGGTATGCCTACTGGGTGACATGATTGCTTGGCAGATACAAGTTATAGTAATTTAAAGATCAAAACACAATTCACTCTCTTATTCTTGACAAACAGCTGGCTTGACGCGTATGGAATACGAATGCTGGGATGGTGGGGTGTTGTTGGGGGAGGGGTAGCCTGGGAAGGCGGGTGGTCTCCCCAGCTGTTCCACAACATTAGCACCGGCCGCTTGAGGGAATGGTTATTTGTTTTTTCTTCCTGCAAACTGTAAGTTTATTCAGGTATACACAGATACAGTTACAAAGATTATCATACATAGCAGCATATGTGTAGAGAACCTAGGATAACCCAAACTTTGGGTTATCCTAGGTTCTCTAGGATAACACTTTGGGTTATCCTAGGTTCTCTACACATATGCTGCATGTATGATAATCAATGTAACTATCTCTGTATACCTGAATAAACTTACAGTTTGTGGAAGGAAAACAAATTCCTTTTCCTCAAAGCATGAGGATTCTTACAGCGGTAAATAACCATGGGCTTACACTTGAAATCACCTGATGCATTACCCAAAAGGAGCAAGGTGAAGCGATCCTTTGCTGTCTTGAAGCCTGGTGCACTTTTCTCTTGCCGACTGATATAAGTTCATGTTGGTATTTTCTTCCAGAAAACACTTGTCTCGTCAGCATTAAACACTTGTTGTGGCTCATAGCCACCCTTAGTAGGACCCTCACTGACTCAATGGTTTAACCTACTGCAGGCGACCGCGGGCTCAAAATTTTTCCCCTCCAGCGAATCGCGTAATATAAGGTTTACGTCGTGTTAGATAAAAATGTGCCGCAATTCTTCAATCGCGTAATACCCAAAACGCGCAACATAAAGTCGTGCTAAATGAGGGTCTACTGTATACAGTGGTACCTCTACTTACGAGCAGCTCCCAACTCATACAATTATGTAAGTGTACGTATTTTTGTAGGCGTTTTTGTAAGTGTATTTTTGGGGATCTGAAATGGATTAACCTAATTTTCATTATTTCTTATTTAGCACACACACACACACACAATTGCAGTGATGTATAACCCACCACAGAACAGCAGGAGGCCAAGGCAAGAGTATGATGAGAGTAATAGAGCGATGGTTGACACACTGGCTGAAGTGGCCAGAAGGGCTCATGTGAGCAGGGCGAAGCTACTGATCATGGGTGACTTCAACCACAAGGAAATTGATTGGGAGAACTTGGAGCCACATGGGGCCAAGAAACGTGGAGGGCTAAGATGATGGAGGTGGTACTGGAAAACTTCATGTACCAACACATAAGGGACACTACCTGAGAGAGAGGAGAGGATGAACCAGTGAGACTGGACCTAATATTCACCTTGAGTAGTGCAGATATTGAGGATATCACATATGAAAGACCCCTTGGGGCCAGTGATCATGTGGTTTTAAGCTTCAAATACACAGTAGAGTTACAAGTGGAGGGGGAAGCAGGAAGGGCTGAACGAATGAAGCCAAACTACAAGAAAGGGGACTACGTGGGCATGAAGAACTTTCTGAACGGGGTTCAGTGGGACAGAGAACTGGCAGGGAAGTCAGTAAACGATAGATGATGGAATATGAGACAACAATATGCAAGGAAGCTGAGGAGAGGTTTGTACCCAAGGGTAACAGGAATAATGAAAAAGCCAGGATGAGCCCGTGGTTCACCCAAAGGTGCAGGGAGGCCAAAACCAAGTGTGCTAGGGAATGGAAGAAGTATAGAAGGCAAAGGACCCAGGAGAATAAGGATAGCAGTCGTAGAACCAGAAATGAATATGCACAGGTAAGAAGGGAGGCCCAATGACAATATGAAAATGACATAGCAGCGAAAGCCAAATCTGACCCAAAGCTGTTGTACAGCCACATCAGGAGAAAAACAATAGTCAAGGACCAGGTGATCAGGCTAAGGAAGGAAGGAGGAGAGATCACAAGAAACGACCACAAAGTATGTGAGGAACTCAACATGAGATTCAAAGAAGTGTTCACAGAGGACACAGAAGGGATTCCAGAAAGACGGAGAGGTGGGGTACACCACCAAGTGTTGGACACAATACAGTGGTACCCCGACTTACGATGGTCCCCAAACACACCCTTTTATGTAAGTTGATTTTTTTAAATGCTTTTGTAAGTGTAATTTTGGGGGTCTAAAAGGACTAGTCTATTTTACATCATTTCTTATGGAGATAAATTCGTTTGGTAATGGCACTTGAACAGCATTCTGGAATGAAAAAATATCGTAAGTCGGGGTACCACTGTACATGCAACCGAGGAAGAAGTGAAGAGGCTGCTGAGTGAGCTAGATACCTCAAAGGCGATGGGGCCGGACAACATCTCTCCATGGGTCCTGAGAGAGGGAGCAGAGGCGCTATGTGTACCCCTAACAACAATATTCAGCACATCTATCGAAACAGGGAGTTTACCTGAGGTATGGAAGACAGCAAATGTAGTCCCAATTTTTAAAAAAGGAGACAGATATGAAGCACTAAACTACAGACCAGTGTCACTGACATGTATAGTATGCAAAGTCATGGAGAAGATTATCAGGAGAAGAGTGGTGGAACACCTAAACCTTTGACAGTCTCAACCACAAATCCTGAAGTCTCCTGGTGTTGCAAAATATTCGAAAAAAAAAATGATTTTTTCTTATCAAAATGTTAAGATTATTTTTCTAATTCTTTTAAGCCCCCCCAAAAAAATTGCGATCAGTATTTACAGAGCTATAAAGGCGTAAAATTGGCAAAAAATGAGCATCATATATGGCAACAGCGGCGAATGCCGCTCACCCGGTAAACTTTGGTTTACTTCCTTTCAAAGGTTTCTTGTTTTTTTCACTATTTTATTTTTGTAACTTGTGTGGCCTGTGAGACCAAAGTAACGTGCAATGTATATACGTATATATATATATACACTCGTTATATGCAACACAATAATCGCACAAACATTAGTATCATTACAAATGTATATTGTTTACAAAACTTGTTTACACAAACCAATAAAAAAAATGTTTATTACTATTGTTCTATAATATAAGTATATAAACATATATAATGACTGGACACTTTCCATCAACTTCCCTTAGCACTTGGAAGCTTGAAGTAGTACTCACCTAGTTGTGGTTGCAGGGGTCGAGTCACAGCTCCTGGCCCCGCCTCTTCACTGGCCGCTAGTGGGTCACTCTTCCTCCTCCATGAGCTTTATCATACCTCTTCTTAAAGCTATGTATGGACCCTGCCTCCACTACACCACTTCCCAGACTATTCCACTTCCTGACAACTCTGTGACTGAAGAAATACTTCCTAACATCCTTGTGATTCATGTGAGTCTTCAACTTCAACTGTGACCCCTTGTTGCTGTATCCCATCTCTGGAACATTCTGTCTCTGTCCACCTTGTCGATTCCTCTCAGTATTTTATATGTCGTTATCATATCCCCTCTATCTCTCCTGTCTTCCAGTGTCGTCAGGTCGATTTCCCTTAACCTCTCCTCGTAGGACATACCCCTTAGCTCAGGGACTAGTCTTGTTGCAAACCTTTGCACTTTCTCTAGTTTCGTTACGTGCTTGGCTAGGTGTGGGTTACAAACTGGTGCTGCATACTCCAATATGGGCCTAACGTACACAGTGTACAGGGTCCTGAACGATTCCTTATCAAGATGTTGGAATGCTGTCCTTAAGTTTTAGCAGGTGCCCGTATGCTGCAACAGTTATTTGGTTGATGTGCGCCTCAAATGTGCCCAGTGTTATACTCACCCCCCTAGACTGTACTCCGTCTGTGGTGTTCTTTTTTTTTTTTTTTTGTGTGTGTGTGTGTGTGTTTGTGTGTTTGTGTGTGGGGTCTAAATTTCCTGAGTCAGGGCAAAGCAGCTGTTAAAATGACATATACCATTACTCACCACCCTCACTGCTTGGCAACTGTCAACACAAATGGGGTCCCATGTCTTCTTCCCCCACAACCTCCTTCCTTTCCTAGCTTCCTTTCTTCCTTCATTCCTTCCTTTCTTTCTTCCTTTCTTACTTATTTCCTTCCTTCCTCTCATCTCTTCCTTCCTGTCTTCCTTCATTCCTTCCCTTCTTTCTTCCTTTGTTCCTTCCTTTCTTCCTTTCTTAATTCCTTTCCTCCTTTCTTACTTCTTCTTTCCTTCCTTCCTCTCATCTCTTCTTTCCTTCCTTTCATCTCTTATTTACTTCCTTTCATCTCTTCTTTCCTTTCTTTCTTGCTTCCTTCCTTCCTTCTGGTATCCTGGGCATTGCTTTCGGTCACAAACTCCTCAAAACCATGAAATTCATCTTCAGAGACACTTCCATCTGTGTTAGAGCTATCACTGGGAAAGAGAAGAGTCCCAGATTCGCTGGGGAGTCAGATATTTCTTACCCCTAGGCATGCTGAACATGGACTACGGAAATGGCTTTCCCACAATGCACCACTGGCTGCCCAATTTTTTTTTATACTGCGTACACTGACCATGGAGACCCATTCTCTCACATTTGGGCCTACCAGCTTTCTCCCACTTGATTTGAGGCCGCTAGAATTTATGCGTATTAGTCAGAAACATTGGCTCGTAAGACATATACAGTGGACCCCCGAGTTTCATAAGGTTCTTACTTCGTAAACATCGTGTTTCGTAAGCTTTTTACGACTTCGAGAATCGTAAAACTGCTCGTGTTTCGTAACGTATTAGACCTGTCCGCCTGCTCCGCGCCTGCGCGGGACGCAGGACGCCACCAGTGAAGCGTTGTTTACCATTGAGAGAACATTACCTAGCGCGCTCTTTCAAACATTCACACTACATTTGGTGTTTTTTTTGGTGCTTTAGTGATTGTCACTGTGAAATAAGTCACCATGGGTCCAAAGAAGCTTCCTAGTGGCACCCCTGTGGTAAAGAAAGTGAGGAACACCATCGAACTGAAGAAAGAGATTATAGAAAAATATGAGAGTGGCGTACGTCTGAGTGATCTTGCCAGGATGTACAACAAAGCCCCTTCTACTATCGGCTCTATCCTGGCAAAGAGAAATGAGATCAAGGAAGCTAATGTTGCAAAAGGGGTTGATATGTTAACGAAAAATAGATCGAAAACAGTGGATGAGGTTGAGAAGTTGTTGGTGTGGATCCATGAAAAACAGAGAGCGGGTGATAGTGTTTCCATGGCGATAATTTGTGAAAAGGCAAGGAAGTTGCACGCAGATCTTGTCAAGACAATGCCTGCAACCAGTGGTGAGGCAAGTGATTTTAAAGTCAGCAAAGGCTGGTTTGACAGGTTTAAGAAACGTAGTGGCATACACAGTGTTGTGAGGCATGGTGAGGCAGGCAGCTCAGACAAACGTGCAGCTGAAAAATTTGTGCATGAATTCCAGGGGTTCGTAGAGGCTGAACAATTCCTCCCCCAACAAGTGTTTAACTGTGATGAAACAGGCCTGTTTTGGAAGAAAATGCCCAACAGGACCTACATTACTCAGGAGGAAAAGGCACAGCCAGGACACAAGCCTATGAAAGACAGGCTAACTCTCATGTTTTGTTCTAATGCTAGTGGTGATTTTAAAGTGAAGCCTTTACTGGTGTATCACTATGAAAATCCCAGACCCTTCAAGAATCACAGTGTTGACAAGAATAATTTGTGTGTGCATTGGAAGGCTAACACCAAGGCATGGGTCACTACGGAGATTTTCAAGGAATGGGTGACTGGAGTGTTTGGCCCTACTGTGAAGAAATACCTCTTGGAAAAGAAATTGCCACTCAAGTGCCTCCTGATACTGGACAATGCTCCTGCTCACCCTCACAACTTGCAAGAGTGTTTGTCTGACAAGTTTAATTTCATCAGAGTGAAGTTCTTGCCTCCTAACACCACTCCTCTCCTCCAGCCCATGGACCAGCAGGTCATTTCCAACTTCAAGAAACTGTACACCAAAGCACTGTTTGAAAAGTGCTTTGAAGTGACCTCGGACACTGAGTTGACCCTAAGAGAGTTCTGGAAAGATCACTTCAACATTGTGCAATGCATACGCCTTATAGGTAAGGCTTGGGAGGGAGTGACTTCCAGGACTTTGAACTCTGCTTGGAGACCATTGTGGCCAGGTTGCGTCCAACAGAGGGATTTTGAAGGATTTGAGGCTGACCCTGACGACCCTGTGTCTGTTGTGGACTCTATTGTGGCATTGGGGAACAACCTGGGGTTGGAGGTGAGGATGTGGAAGAGTTGGTGGAGGCCCACAGGGTAGAGCTAACAACTGAAGAGCTGCAAGAGCTTCATCTGGAACAGCAACAGACCACAGCTGAGGTTATTGCTTCAAAGGAGGAGGGTGAGAGACAGAAGGAGGTGCCCTCTTCAGTGCTTAAGGAGATGTGGAATGAGTTGCAGACATTTGTTAAAAGACACCACCCTGAGCAAGCTGAAATGAGCCTTCTGTGCAGCCACTTCAGTGACAGAGCCATGTCGCACTTCAGGAAAGTGTTGAAGGGTCGCCAGAAACAGAGGACTCTGGACAGTTACTTCACCAGGCAGGGGTCTGGTGACTCTCAAGCTGGTCCTAGTGGCATTGAAAGACCAAGAAGGGAAGTAACCCCAGAGAGGGCTTTGACACCTGAAGTCCTTTTGGAGGGGGATTCCCCTTCCAACCACTAACTCCCTGCCCCTTTCAGCAACTCTACCTTCCAGATGCCTGCAACTCTTCAATAAAGGTAAGTAAATGTATATATATATATATTGTTTTTAATTTAGTATGTGAATATTTTTTTGTGGAACGGATTAATTGTATTTACATTATTTCTTATGGGAAATAATGGTTCGAATTTCGAAAACTTCGTGTTAAGTACTAGCTCCTGGAACGGATTAATTACGATACTCGGGGGTCCACTGTATATATGACTGAAAGTCAAAGGGCTAGAAAGGAATGAGCTTATCAACGACGGCCAACACGCTTTCAGGGACAGGAAATCCTGTGTCAGAAACCTACTGGAGTCCTATGACAGGGTGACAGCAGTAAGACAAGAGAGAGAGGGTTGGGTAGATTGCATTTTCTTGGACTGTAAGAAGGTGTTTGACACAGTTCCACACAAGAGATTAGTGCAAAAGCGGGAGGACCAGGCAGGGATAACAGGGAAGGCACTCCAATGGATCAGGGAATACCTGTCAGGAAGACAGCAGCGAGTCATGGTATGTGGAGGTGTCAGAGTGGGCGCCTGTGACGAGTGAGGTTCCACAGGGGTCAGTCCTAGGACCAGTGCTGTTTCTGGTATTTGTGAACGACATGACAGAAGGAATAGACTCCAAAGTGTCCCTGTTTGCAGATGATGTGAAATTGATGAGAAGAATTCAATCGGACGAGGACCAGGCAAAACTACAAAGGGATCTGGACAGGCTGCAAGCCTGGTCCAGCAATTGGCTCCTGGAGTTCAACCTCACCAAGTGCAAGGTCATGAAGATTGGGGAAGGGCAAAGAAGACCGCAGACAGAGTACAGTCTAGGGGGCCAGAGACTACATACCTCATTCAAGGAAAAAGATCTTGGGGCGAGTATAACACCAGGCACATCTCCTGAGGCGCACATCAACCAAATAACTGCTGCAGCATACGGGCTCCTAGCAAACCCAAGAACAGCATTCCGACAGTCCCATCTTCTCCGCGTCCATAGCAACCTATGTAAAAATTCAATGCACATAAAGGGCCCCAGATTCTGGAACTCATTACCGGAAAATACAAAAATAATCTTGTCTGAGAATCATTTTAAGACTTCTCAAAAACCACCTACTCACCCTTACCTAAAAACTCATACTCAAAAAATACTCATTGTTATTTCTCCTATAAGATAATTCAATTTTTATTATTATTATGTACGATAATATTACTTTAAAAAATGCTCAGTATTTTTTCCTATAAGATAATCTCAATTTGCACTATTATAACATTGTAATATTACCACCTACTCACCATAAACTAAATACGCATTCTGTAAATTACTTTAAAAAATACTCAATGTCATTTTCCCAAAAATAATTTCAATTTTTACTATTAACTACCATCCTACTAAACACTTGCTGCAATGTAGTGTCACCATATTATAATTTGCCAAATGAAATATCATCATATTGTAATCTGCCCAATGTTTAAGCAAATCAAATTCCCATCAATCTATCCAATATAATGTACATAGTCCATAAGTTTTTAGATTAAGCTGCCCGTTATGCCCTGGCATGTCAGTGGCTCTCCTTGCACTTCTATGTAAATCTCTAGGTAAAATTGCGATGAAATAAAAATTATTATTATTATTATTATTATTATATAAGGAATCGTTCAGGACCCGGTACACTGTGTACGTTAGGCCCATATTGGAGTATGCAGCACCAGTTTGGAACCCACACCTAGCTAAGCACGTAAAGAAACTAGAGAAAGTGCAAAGGTTTGCAACAAGACTAGTCCCGGAGCTAAGGGGTATGTCCTACGAGGAGAGTTTAAGGGAAATCGACCTGACGACACTGGAGGACAGGAGAGATAGGGGGGACATGATAACGACATATAAAATACTGAGAGGAATTGACAAGGTGGACAGAGACAGAATGTTCCAGAGATGGGACACAGCAACAAGGGGACACAGTATGAAGTTGAAGACTCAGATAAATCACAGGGATGTTAGGAAGTATTTCTTCAGTCACAGAGTGGTCAGGAAGTGGAATAGTTTGGGAAGCGATGTAGTGGAGGCAGGATCCATTCATAGCTTTAAGAAGAGGTATGATAAAGCTCATGGCGCAGGAAGAGTGACCCAGTAGCGGCCAGTGAAGAGGCAGGACCAGGAGCTATGACTCGGCCTCTGCAACCACAACTAGGTGAGTACACACACACACAGTCGGGGCCAGGAGCTGAGTCTCGACCCCTGCAACCACAATTAGGTGAGTACACACAGGAGCTCAACACAATATTTAAGGAAGTATTTACAGTGGAGACAGAAAGGACTCTGGGAAGACGGAACAGTGGGGTCTACCAACAAGGGATATACCAACAAGTGTTTGATGAAATACACACAACCAAGAAGGCAGTGGGACCGGACAACATCTCTCCTTGGGTCCTTAGAGAGGAAGCAGAGACACTGTGTGTGCCACTAACCACATCCCTTGAAATTGGGCAACTACCTGAGGTATGAAATCATTTAAGTCAGTCAAGGTGCTTAACCCGTAAACGGTCCAAACATATACAGTGGTACCTCGAGTTACGATATTTTTTCGTTCGAGAATGCTGTTCAAGTGCCATTACCAAACGAATTTATCCCCATAAGGAATAATGTAAAATATACTAGTCCTTTTACACCCCCAAAAATATACCTACAAAAGCATTTAAAAAAATAAACTTACATAAAAGGGCGATTTTGGGGACCATCGTAACTCGAGGTACCACTGTATATACTTTAGTACCGCTACTGCCCCAATCTTATATTTACTTTTTATTTTTCCTGCCTCCAAATTTGGCACGATTGGCCCGAGATGCCTGGTCAGCATAGAATGGGTCTTAGCCCTTGGTGTGCGCTGTATTAAAAAAATCTTGGACCACTTAGTACCTTGTGGGAGAACCAGTTCAATTGAGCGCCAGCTAGAGCAAACAGCGAGGCAAACACATGAGATTCACTGTCTGTCTCTGTCTACCTTTGTCTGTCTCTGTCTATCTCTTTCTATCTGACTCTGTCTATCTCTTTCTATCTGACTCTGTCTATCTCTTTCTATCTGACTCTGTCTATCTCTTTCTATCTGACTCTGTCTATCTCTTTCTATCTGACTCTGTCTATCTCTTTCTATCTGACTCTGTCTATCTCTTTCTATCTGACTCTGTCTATCTCTTTCTATCTGACTCTGTCTATCTCTTTCTATCTGACTCTGTCTATCTCTTTCTATCTGACTCTGTCTATCTCTTTCTATCTGACTGTCTATCTCTTTCTATCTGACTCTGTCTATCTCTTTCTATCTGACTCTGTCTATCTCTGTCTCACAGGTACACAAATACAATTATACATAGTGTAAATTTCCTAGGATAACCCAAAAAATCCAGACAAAGTGCTATACTCTGCTTGTAGATATAATGTGTAAACATGACTGGCAAATACGTATTTACACTTGTTCAGGAACCAGACGTGTTGGTTCAGGAGTGGATCTCTCTGAGACGGGAGAGCTAGACGCTAGACAGACAGATTGACAGAGAGCTTGACAGACATATAGACAGAGAGCTTGACAGACAGACAGAGGACTTGGCAGATACAGTGGTACCCCGACTTACGATATTTTTTCATTCCAGAATGCTGTTCAAGTGCCATTACCAAACGAATTTATCCCCATAAGAAATGATGTAAAATAGACTAGTCCTTTTAGACCCCCAAAATTACACTTACAAAAGCATTTAAAAAAATAAACTTACATAAAAGGGTGTGTTTGGGGACCATCGTAAGTCGGGGTACCACTGTAGACAGATATTTTTGTGTAACAGTGAAAACAGAGGGGGGTGCTCATCAAATGTCACCCCTTATCTTATCTTATCACTGCACCCTTGCGTATTCTCATCAAATGTCACCACTTATCACTGTCAGCAGTGGACTGACTTGTCTTACATCATTCTTCAAGGGAACTTATTATTCTTATTCTTAATAATAATAATAATAATATTTTTATTTCGATGCATGTTACAAGTGTACACTGTTATTGGTAGTTACAATTATAAAACTGTAATGCAAGGAGAGCCACTGGCATGCCATGGCATTAGGGGCAGTTTGCTATTATATTCCTATTATTATTATATACAGTGGTACCCCGACTTACGATATTTTTTCATTCCAGAATGCTGTTCAAGTGCCATTACAAAACGAATTTATCCCCATAAGGAATGATGTAAAATAGACTAGTCCTTTTAGACCCCCAAAATTACACTTACAAAAGCATTTAAAAAAATAAACTTACATAAAAGGGTGAGTTTGGGGACCATCGTAAGTCGGGGTACCACTGTACTCCCACGTATCCAAAACGTTACTGGGACCTATAAATACTTTGTATATATTCCTAGATAATAGTAAATGGCCAAGGCAGGTGTAAATGTCCACCTGTCAGTGTGTTTGTGACAATTTGAGTACAATTTCAGTACCTAATATTAGTGTTAGAACAAAGAACTACTATAAATTGTAATTATCAGAACATAAAAATATAAAATAATATAAAAACGAGAAAAAAAAGGTATATCAGCAACACTTCTGCAAGTGGCAGGACTCCATGTTGCTGTCAGGTGAGTATCCAGTGCCAACTTCTCGGCCTCATATCTCGGTAAGTACTGACCCTAATTTTTTTTTATACTATAACACTTAGAAAAATGTGCTCTTTATTTCTATAAAAAAATATTTTTTTTTTTCAAAATATTCAGGGCACTGGGGTAGTGAATGTATATATACATTTGGATGTTTATGGGTTAATTTATCCAATAAATCTAAGTTGGGCGCAGGTCAAACTTTTTTGGCGGCGCACGAGAATAATTAAAAAATATGGAAAATGAGTTTTGTTGACAGAAAAATAGTTTAAGAATCTGGCAACATTTTGGTGAAAATCCCATTTTAATACGTTTCTAAAGCAAATTATAGCTATTTGAAACATATTAGCTTACGACACTCAAGGTTTGTGACCGCGCGACATGAAGTTTTTGTTTTGTTTTATTTTAATTTTCTCTATATATTTCTTTCGAATACATTAAATTTACCACTCAACATCATAATACAGTGTTGGAGCTGCTTATTGCAGAGGTGGGAGGGGCTTATAGCAGAGGTGGGAGGAGTCAAGAGGCAGCCAAGGACGATAGTTGCATGATCAGCGGTTTGATACTCCCAACAAATGTCTTTATACTGATGTTATTATTACTAATACACTTTATCTGCTTATAACATTTATTCAATAATGATATCAGACATAAGATATATAAGATAAAAGCATAATAAAGACGGCTAAAATAATAATGTGTCATATACCGAGAGTGCAGTCATCGGAGACCTTGATCCAGCAATCTTCCTGCTTATAAATATACGGTTTTTTCTATTGCCTCGTTGGCGTACTCAAAGAAAACGGCATTTTAACATGGGAAACAATAAGAAATCATTTACAAGGTGTAGAAAAAGCCCAAAACAGCGAGATTTTTGTGAATCTTTTGATGTAAATGAGGCGTGTGCGCTTTTCCGCGATTATCTCGAAAGTATGATTTTGACCTATTGCTTACATTCCCTCCATTATTAATGATTAGATTGAAATGATTTTCACAGGGAATATAAAACAAAGTGTGTTTGATTATACTATTGAACAAAATTTGGAATATCTCAAATATTTTTTATTTTGTGGGGGGGGGGGGTAAAAAGGCAGATATTTTAGTGTCAAAAGCGAACTAAATGTATTTTTTTTCGGCATGAAGACAAGCTATCACGCATTCATACATTCTATAGAATATTGGGGTTAGATGTATTCTATGAGTGGGAAGTGTCCGCAGCACCGCTAGTACCGCCAGACCGGAAGTAATGGCTGCCATATGTCAAAATCAGTAATTTTTTTTTTCTAAGTTGTTTGTTGGCCGATCTTATTGAAACTCTGTCATTGCATGTTATATACATGCATCTAAACATGTGCCAAAGATAAAAAGAATCGAACGAAAAATAATGGAGATGAAAGCGTTTGGAAACCTCCCCCCCTAACATTAAAATTACAGTGGTCGCTCGGTTTTCACCGAAAATTCGTTCCAGAATGCTGCTCAAGTGCCATTACCGAACAAATTTACTTCCTTAAGAAATAATGTCACGTAGGTTAGTCTATTTCAGACCCCCAAAAATACACTTGCAACAGCACTTATGAAAATACACTTACATAAATGTTCGAGTTTGGAGATGCACGAAAATCGAGGGACCACTGTATAAATTTTTCCAACAATTGGGCTCAAAATACAAGCACCTTGACTGACTTAAATTATTTAAATATGGTTAGTTTTGATGTTACTTCCTTGTTTACAAAAGTTCCAGTTGATTATTTACTAAGTTCCTTATCTGAAGAACTTGTTAATTACGATTTACCATTGCCAGTTCCTACTACAGTGGTACCCTGACTTACGATATTTTTTCATTCCAGAATGCTGTTCAAGTGCCATTACCAAACGAATTTATCTCCATAAGAAATGATGTAAAATAGACTAGTCCTTTTAGACCCCCAAAATTACACTTACAAAAGCATTTAAAAAAATCAACTTACATAAAAGGGTGTGTTTGGGGACCATCGTAAGTCGGGGTACCACTGTATCATTAAACTTATTAAACTTTGTATTGTTGATGCAAGAACAATTACACTGGAAAGATGAGCCAGAATTCACTCAAAGATGAACAAGATCAAGACATCAGAGAATATTATGATTAGTAAATCATCAGCAGCCTTCTCTGAAATAACCTGAAGCAAAGCTAATTTCATATCAAATTTTCGGGTGTTATGAATTGTTCCTGCAACAGTACTGTATTGTAATTTTTATTCTTCCTTATTTTAGATATTTTTCTATTTCTCTTCCTGACATATCATTAAAGATGTAAATAAAAATACATTAATAAAGTATATTATTTATTTACATATCATTAAGCTTGAAAAATGCTATGTATATATTTACAAGTAGGTAGTAAATTTTAAATTTACATTTACTGTACTACAAAAGTAAAGTACATTTACAGAAATTACAAAATTATTATATTTAAGAGAAAGCATTAAACCCATAGGGGGTCTTACAGCACCTGGGTTATGAGACAATCAGGTTCAATCTGAGGAGAGAAAGAACACATCCAATTCCTTGGATAAATAGCCCCATAGTCAACCCCCGGTGCTCGACGGCATCGGAGGTCGTCCAAATCAGCGTTCGACAGGTTTTTTTACGAGAATTTTGGCTCGGTATTAGGCGATCTGCATTCATGCAGGGAGTGTAGCATTCAAAGAAAAAGGCCAGTAACCCCAGAAAAGAACTTGCCACCTGCAGTGTTAATGGAAGGGGATTCCCCTTCCAAACACTAGCATACTACTCCATCTTCTCCCCTCCTCCCGTCTTCCACACATCAACAACTCTTCAATAAATGTAAGTGACATGTTACTGTACTATTATTTCTTAATTTTTCATAAAATTGTGTATAAGTTAATGTCAAAAAGTTCAAAAAAATATTTTATTTTAATACTTTTGGATGTCTGAAACCAAACCGGTGGTCGACGGGCCCTCTGGAACGGATTACCGACGAGAACCGGGGGTTGACTGTACTACCATTAAGGACCTCCCTTGAGGGACAAAAATAAATCATACTATGTATAAACTACTGTTGCATTTTCAATAACTAGTTTATCACATTAATTTTAGATTTTTTCTTACTGATTCATCAACAAAGATAAAAATTGTGAGAGAACAGTCAGGGCAGATAAGGGTAAAGATTCTTTTGTCACTTAAGAAGGTCAGCATGGAGGCACAGAAGGAACAATAACACTCTGGGCACTCCTCTGGACATATTTCCTCTGGGTATCTCACTACCAAGTATCGTGAGTCTTTCACAGTGTCCATAGGTAACTGAATGCCATCAACGTCTGATGGATTCCAAACCTGTCTTGGCAGAAGTATCACTTTTGATATGGATTCTGCGCTAGCTCCTCCACATCTATTTTTCAGCTCCATATCTAGTGTTCTGACTTTGTCTTCAGGACCTGATTCTTCATTTGACATCACTTCAGGACTCAATTCTTCATTTGACATCACTTCAGGACTCAATTCTTCATTTGACATCACTTCAGGACTTGATTCTTCATTTGACGCCATCACCTTAACAGTGGCAGCTTCATTAGCACTTTGTATCCATTCAACCTTCAAGTTCTCTAGCTCCAGCCATGCTTGATGAAAACCTGCCCTCCTGAATGTGTTCTGGTCTAAGCTGGATGATTTTCTTATCTCTACTTTTAGAGAACTATTGTCATTTTCCATAATGTTGTACTCATTTGTAATAGTCACATTCAGCTGATTGCATGACAAACTGGAAGTTCCACTAATACTGGAGTCCTCTTGTTTTCTTGCTGTGGCTGGAGATAATACTGAAGACATTCCAGATACATTTTCATTGTCTGAAGTTTGTATGGGGTTAATGAAGCAAGAGTTTCCATCAAGTTGGACAGTTTCATAAGGTGAAGTCACTTCTAAACAGCCTGACTCAATCTTAGATATCACCTCTGATTTGTTTACTGTAACCTGGGACATAACTGCTGATTGGCCAACTTCAGGCATCAACATTTCTTGCGATTCTTGCTCCTGACACTTTTCAAGCTGAGATACTGCCTCTAATTTACTAAATCCACAATGGGATTTTGTTTCAGGACAGCCTTCCAGCTGTTTAGACTGGCAGGGTTCCTGCAACAAATCTTTCGATTTACCAATCTCATTTTGCAAAGTTTCTCCCAAATCACCAACTTCATCTTCAGATACTTTTTCAGAGTTAGAAGCTTCTTCTTGTGATGGCATTTTTTTTCTATATGCCTCATTTGGTAATATCACTACAGGTTCACAAGGCTTCTGTTGAAAGAGCAATTCTGATTTCCAGGTGTCTTGTTTGAACCCTGTTCCTCCCTGTGCAACATCATTAGCTTGTCTGGAAAGCTTTACTCCAATGATCTGGATTTTCATTTTTTTTGCAGAATAAGAAGCATAACTGATATCATTCTTCACTCTCTTGCTAAGTTTCCTAGATTGGTTCTCCTCATGCTCATTATTAGACATTTTTCTGAGCTCATCTGTCATGCCATTTTGTTTTCCTATATTATTTTTGCATTGTTGCCCCTGTTTGGCAACATTTTTTTTCTCTCTTTTCTTGCTTTGACAACTGCGACTGGTTTTACTCTCATATTTTTTGCTGTGTTGCTTGGCACTATTGTTTTTAATCTTACGTGTCCCAGCAGTAGTGTTCTTGAAGTTCCCCAGCTGAACAGAAGAGAAATCCAAGTACCAGCGACATTTTTCAATAGCTTGCTTCCATGGAGGGACATCCTCCAAAGTTCTCAAGCTCTTCAGATAGTTAGAGATTGCCAAAGCAAAATTACAATTTTGTTTACTCCCAGCATGTTCACAGAATTCAAGATCAATGATATTTTTTATGATGAAGTATTTTATGTAAGCAAACGGGCATGCAAGCCAATGACTTAAGTTATGTTGGCCATATATCTTATTCATACACGGTGGAGTATATTTCTTTATTTTATCTAGCTCGTTGCAGTTTGTAATGATGACACTACAGTTGCAACACTTAAGTTTACCAAAAAGTAGGTGATCTGTCAAATTTTCTTCAAGTACTCTTGTGTTGCATGTATAGCATAAAATGTCTTGAGGCTTTGAAATCTTCAGATTTTCATAGGAAGCATCATTACCATTGTCATTTCCGTGCACACTACTAACCAAGGAGACAGTATGATGTATTTTTAAGTTGCTATCATCAGGGACTGGCACATTTACATGCACTGTGCATTCTTCTTCTTTCAGTCTATCAATTGCTGTATCTCCCATGAATATGCTTGATGGGGTAATCTCTTTGAGTGAGTGCAACTCCAGGTTCCTGCCATTCAGACACTCATCCCTTACCTCCTGCAAACTTACATGCTGTGGTAAATTTTCTTTAGAATTACACATAAAATTGATCATGTTCTTTTTATCCTGTTGTGAATGAGCTTGGCATATGTTGATACTTTTTGAAGTGTATTCGACATTTTGACTGTTAATTATTGGACGAAGGTTTATTTTTCCTTTTAAGATTGCTTCGGATTTTGATCTGTCTTTCTGACTTGCCGTGTGGGCTTGTTCAGAGTACATCTGATGTTGCAAACTTTTATCTGGCCATATTTTGCCATTTTGAGGTATTGTTGAGTGTTGCAAACTTGTATCTGGTATTTTAGAGTGAGGTTCAATATGTGATGTTTCATAAAGCTGGACATCATGTGGTGTTGCTTGTCTTATCGCTACCTGTGGTTTTTGTTGGCCCAATGTTATTTCTAGCAGTCCTGCAATTTGAGAGTCCTGATGACGTTGATAATGCATCATCATTTTCTTGCACTGCTGGGGATTCTCAGCCATATGGCATAACTGCCACTGTTTCTGCAGGAAGGGCATCTGCTGTGAGTGCCACTGTTGCTGCTGCTGGAGGAAGGATGTCTTTTGTGACTGCCACTGTGGCTGCTGTTGATTCTGCTGTAGGAAGGGCATAACCTGTGTTTGCTGCTGCTGCTTCTGTTGATGCTGCTGTAGGAAGGGCATATCCTGTGTTTGCTGCTGTGACTGCTGCTGCTTCTGTTGATTCTGCTGTAGGAAGGGCATATCCTGTGATTGCCACTGTTGCTGTTGTAGGAAGGGCATATTCTGTGATTGCCACTGCTGCTGCTGCTGTTCCAGTGGTGGTGGAGGAAAAATTGTTGGTAGAGGTGAAGTAACCATCGGTTGTCGTGGAGAAAGTGCCAGTAGTGGTGGTGGAGAAACTGCTGGTAGTGGTGGAATAACTGCCAGTAGTGGTGAAGTAACTGCCAGTTGCCGTGGAAAAAGTGCTAGTAGTGGTGGTGGAGAAACTGCTGGCAGTGGTGGAATAACTGCCTGTAGTGGTGGTGTAACTGTCAGTTGCTGTGGAGAAAGTGCCAGTAGTGGTGGTGGAGAAACTGCTGGCAGTGGTGGAGTAACTGTCAGTTGTTGTGGAGAAACTACCAGTAGTGATGGAGAAACTGCTGATGGTGAAAAAACTGCCAGTGGTTTTTGAGAAACTTCTGGTGGTGCCATTGGTATTGAAATCAACAGTAGTGCTTTGGAAATGGCTGGTGATGCTGAAGCAGCTAGTGAAATCACCAGCAGTGCCACAGAAGAAGTTCCTGGTACTGTAAGAACCACCAATGTTCCTATGGGAGCTAATGGTGCTTCTGTGGGAAGCCCCTGTAGGTCTGTGGGGAAACTCTTATAGTACTATGGAAACTTCTGTTGGTGTTGTAGGTATTGTTGCTGCTGCTGTGGGTAACACCAGTAGAGCAACAGGAGCTCCCATTGGTGTTATGGCTGCTGCTCTGAAAAATCCTGGTTGTACTATGGGTTCCCCCAATCCACTGTGGAAACTTCTGGCTCTACAAAAGTATGTAAACAAAGATGGTCATTCTTTTTGGCCATCAGGCCACCTTCGCCATTCTGTAGATACACCATCCATGCTGCCATCTACAACAGACCAGGTCATTTGGAACCTGGTCTGATGTCCTCCGGAATCAACTACAAGTAGACTTTTGCGGTGCAGAGATAATACAATCAGAGGTCTACTTGGAGGGTAGTTACTATGTTATCATGTAGTTAATTTTTTTTCAGTTGCATAGCCACTCTAGTTTTCTTAGCGGTCATAAATTAATACTACCTGAGGTACAACTGAAACCACTTTAAAGGGTTCTTCTGTCTTTACAGCCCAGGACGAGTCCAGGCTTCATAGTGGAGTGTCAGTTCAACAAGGCTTGTTGCTGTTAGTGACCTGACTATAATCTCTATTTTCAAGAATTTTCTGGGAATGCTGGGTGTTTTGATTATATCCTGGGCAATGATACAATCATCAACTGACTTTGGTGAGCTTGGTGTGTTGAGGACTTCATCAGTACCAGTCTTCCATTATGTACATCACTCCTGTAAAGATAACATAGTAAAGCACATAAAGCAAAAGTTAGTACTATTATAATCAAAACTAAGTGCTAAACCCACAAGGGTCATACAGTGCTGATTAAAAAGAAGTTAGTACTGTACTATTGTACCACACCACCCAGTTACCACATCACCACACTACCAAGAGCACCATACTACCTGCATCAGAGCATGACCACCACCCCTATTAACCCTTTCAGGGTTTCGGCCGTACTAGTATGGCTTACGCACCAGGGTTTTTGTCATACTAGTACACCAGGAGGCCTGGTCATGGACCGGGCCGCGGGGGCGTTGACCCCTGGAATTCTCTCCAGGTAGACACCTAAATTCTAGCGCCCTCAAATCAAGTGGAAACAGGCTGGTAGGCCTAGAAGTGAGAGAATGGGTCTGTGCGGTCAATGTGCGCAGTATAAAAAAAATCCTGCACCACACAGTGCATAATGAGAAAAAAAAACTGACCGTGTTTTTGGTTTAAAACAGCAACTTTGCAGTCTATTTTCGTATAGTATTTATGCTTGTATACTCGTTTTCTTAGTCTCATTCGATAGAATGGATGATATGTAACAGAAATAGAGATAATTTTGACTGGTTTCACGATGATAAGTACCTTGAAACTGAGCGCAAAGTAGCGAAAATGTTCGATTTTTGTTGATGTTCAAGAGTAAACAAATCATGCCATGCATCCAATACACATCAACTGGGTAGTCTAATATTCTTGCACAAGTGCGCTGATATTATTTATACCATTTTTACAATGATGCAGTTGTATACATAACAGTAAATCTTCTATTTTTTGTGAGAATAAAAATTCAAAATGGAAAGCAAAAGTAATGTAAGAGGGGCCTGGAGACGTGACTAATGAACAGATAAAATGTTATTTTAGTGCCAGGAATGACTGTCTTGTTTATTCTGGACCCTATTTTGAAATTAGCATCTTTTGAAATTTGTGTGAAATTGGCCAAATTGCAAATTTCTGACCACCTTATTGGGTAGTTCAAATCGGTAAATTGGCGGTTTCTTATACTCAATTGATAGAACAAATGGAATTCTAGCGAAATAGCTATAATTTTAGTAGACTGAAACATTGGAATTTGCCAAAAATAGGGCTCAAAATGGGCAAAATCGCCGATGCGTAAATGTCATTGATACCGCTAAATTCGCGAGAGCATAATTCTGTTAGTTTTCCATCAAATTTCATAATTTTGGTGGCGTTATGATCGGATAAAGATTCTCTATCGTGTCATAAGAAAAAATAATTTATTTTTTTCCGAAAAATTTGCGACCCTGAGAACGAGTTTCGGAGAGGGCCTTTGGACCCCCAAAGGGTTAAAGGAACACCACAATACCACATCACCACACCTCGTGATGGTGATGTCATACCAAGAAGTGCAAGATTCCTCTTCACTTAATTATCCAAAAGAATTTTGAATAACACTACTCTTAATACCCTCTGTAGAGAATTTGTCGTCACATGATTTGAAAAGCTGCGTCTGACATTTTGTGGAGTCAAGCACTCAGTTTTCATCCAATAGCCACCAGGTGTGATTACAGCTATTAAGTGAAAACTTACGAAAATGTTAAACCACATAGATGTCATTAGGTACGTATTTCCCACAGGGTGCCTGGTTGTTTACTTCTGTTTGCAACTTTTAGATTGTATTTCGCTCACAACTTGAAGAACACCTCGTCTCATCCAGTCTCCAAATTTTCAACACTTGTGTATGATAATGGGGACCAAATTCTTGGAACAACTGGCATGTTCATGTGCCCAATGACCAAAGTTAATAACTTTTAAAAATCCTCAGTGATGTAGCTTCAAACATTTCAAAAAAGTTAAGATAAGATTTCTTCGGATTTTTAACCCGGAGGGTTAGCTACCCAGGATAACCCAAGAAAGTCAGTGCGTCAAGGACTGTCTGTCTTATTTGATGACTGCAGAGAATGAAATTCAAATGTGTATTTGCAGCTTTGACCACTTTGTGTAAAATAGTTAGAAATTTCTAATCTTGTTGAATCACGTCAAATAATTTTCAGTTTACCTCTTTTGAATGACTTCAGTGTTTAACGATTGATCCATCTTAGAGCCCAGATAGTACCTATTAAATTTTGTTTGTGTACTCACAAATTTATTTAAATAAAATAGTAAAAATAAAAAAAATCCATTCATCCATGCCATAACTGGAGAATGACTCATCTGATCAGATTCAAATTTTCACTGGTGTGGTTTTCAGAACACAAAGGGCAGTTAATACAGTGGAACCTTTGTTGTCAAATTTAATTTGTTCCAGATGTCAATTCTACAACCAAAGCAATTTTTCCCATAAAGAATAATGTAAATAGAATTACAGTGGTACCTCGACTTACGATATTAATCCGTCAGAGAGGGCATATCTTAAGGCGAAACAATCGTTACTCGAATCAATTTTCCCCATAAGAAATAATGGAAATAAATTTAATCCGTCCAAGACTTCCAAAAGTAGTTAAATAAAATATTTTTTAGAACTTTTTGACATTAAATAATACACAATTTAATGAAGAATACCTAAATACACATGTAAATATTGTACAATAACATGTCACTTACATTTATTGAAGAGTTGTTGATGTGTGGAGGACGGGAGGAGGGGAGAAGGTGGAGTAGTATGCTAGTGTTTGGAAGGGGAATCCCCTTCCATTAACACTGCAGGTACCAAGTTCTTTTCTGGGGTTACTTCCCTTTTTCTTTTAATGCTAGGACCAGCTTGAGAGTCACTGGACCTCTTTCTAACAATAAATTTGTCCAGGGAGCTCTGTGTCTGGCGATTCTTTAACACATCCCTGAAATGACACACCACTGTGTCATTGTACAGGTTGCCAGCACGGCCTGCAACAGCATGGTTAGGGTGATATTCATCCATAAAGCCTTGCACATCACTCCATTTGGCACAGATCTCCCTAATCCTTGAAGAAGGCAATTTCTTCCATTTCTGTTCCACCTCCTCCTCCTCTGAACCATTGTCCTGACCACTGGACTCTTGTTCCAGTTGCTGTTGAAGCTCTTGCAGATCTCCAGTGGTTAGCTCTTCCTTGTGCTCCTCCACCAACTGTTCCACATCCTCACCACTCACCTCTAACCCCAAAGACTTGCCCAATTCCACAATTTCTTCTACAACAGGCTCAGGTTCAGGGTTCTGAGGCTCAGCCCCAAAACCTTCAAAATCCCTCTCTAGGACACAGTCTGGCCACAATTTTCTCCAGGCAGAGTTCAAAGTCCTGGTAGTCACTCCCTCCCAAGCCTTACCTATAAGGTTTACACAATGCAGCATATGGAAATGTTTTTTCCAAAATTCTCTTAGGGTTATATTCATGTCTGTGGTCACATCAAAGCACTTTTGAAACATTGCTTTGGTGTAGAGTTTTTTAAAGTTGGAAATGACCTGCTGGTCCATGGGCTGGAGGAGAGGAGTGGTATTAGGGGGCAAGAACTTCACTTTGATGAATTTAAACTCCTCCACAATTTTCTCTACCAAGTTTGGAGGATGACAAGGAGCATTGTCCATTATCAGGAGGCACTTAAGTGGCAAATTATTGTCCAATAGATACAGTGGTACCTCGAGTTACGATATTTTTTCGTTCGAGAATGCTGTTCAAGTGCCATTACCAAACGAATTTATCCCCATAAGGAATAATGTAAAATAGACTAGTCCTTTTACACCCCCAAAAATATACCTACAAAAGCATTTAAAAAAATAAACTTACATAAAAGGGCGATTTTGGGGACCATCGTAACTCGAGGTACCACTGTATTTCTTCACACTGGGGCCAAACACGCCATTGAACCAATCTAAGAAAATGTCCTTTGTGACCCAAGCCTTTTTGTTAGACTTCCACATCACACACAAGTTAGACTTGCTGACACCGCATCTGCCAAACACTCGGGGATTTTCAAAAAGATACACCAGTAAAGGCTTCACTTTGCAATCACCACTGGCATTAACACAAAGCATCAAAGTTAGCCTGTCTTTCATAGGCTTATGTCCTGGCTGTGCCTTTTCCTCCTGAGTAATGTAGGTCCTGTTGGGCATTTTCTTCCAAAACAGGCCTGTTTCATCACAATTAAACACTTGTTGGGGGAGGAATTGTTCAGCCTCTATGTACTCCTGGAATTCAGGCACATATTTTTCAGCCGCAATTTTGTCAGAACTGGATGCCTCACCATGCCTCACAACACTATGTATGCCACTTCGATTCTTAAATTTGTGAAACCAGCCTCTGCTGGCTTTAAATTCGCTCACTTCAGCACTCGTTGCAGGCATTTTCTTAATGAGATCATCATGCACCTGCCTTGCCTTTTCACATATTAAAGCCTCCGAAACAGTATCTCCTGCTAACTGTTTCTCGTTGATCCACACCAACAACAACCTTTCCACATCTTCCAGCACTTGTGGTCTGTGTTTTGTGATCACAGATGAACCTTTTGCAACAACAGCTTCCTTGATTTTACTTGAATTTTTCTTGGCCACAATAGTAGCGATGGTAGAAAAGGGTTTACCATACAGCCTGGCCAGCTCACTGATACGCACTCCACTTTCATATTTTTCTATTATCTCCTTCTTCCGTTCTATCGTACATGTATTTCTGTTCCTCTTTGCCACAGGCTTACCACTAGGATCTTTCCTTGGACCCATGGTAGCTTATTTAGCAGTTGCAAGCACTAAAAACAGTGGAATAATGACAATATACTGGTATGAATGCGTGGGTGTGGGTGGGTGGTCGCTCTCGCTTGTAAACAATAGCACACTGACGCTCCCTGGAGTGCGCGCTCAGCTGGGCGCCAGGCGGACACGTCCGGTACGAATGTCGTTACACGAAGCAAACATCGTTACTCGCAATCAATTTTTTTACGTTATAAATATCGTTACTCGAAAATAACGTAAGATGACAGCATCGTAACTCGAGGTACCACTGTAATCCATTCCAGACCCCAAATGACAATATAATTTATTTAAAATGTACTAACTACTACATAAAACTTTAAAAATGAATATTAAAAGAAACTTTAACCAAAAAACTGTACAGTAAATGAAAATTTAACTGCCTCTTACCTGTCAGAGGAGAGCTAATGGCATACTGGAAGCAGGAGGTGGAGGAGAGGAGGGGGTATGTTACTGCTTGGAAGGAGAGTTGCCTTCTATTAATATGTCAGGCAACTGTCCTTCTGGTGTTGTTTTTCTTCTTTGTCTCTTTTCACCACTAGCATCTTGTTCTGGCTCGCTGGTTCTTTGTCCTGCTAAAAGCCTGTCCAGTGAGGTTTGTTTCAGGCTTCGTTTTAACACTTGTCTAAATTGAGACATTACACTGTCATTGTACACATTAGAGAAACGGATGGCCACTGCTTTGTCTGGATGGTATTTTTCAGCAAACTCCTGCACTTCATGCCATTTAGCACACATTTCCTTGACAAGTGCAATGGCAATGGCTTATCTCACAATAAAAAAATTGCCCCAAAGCTGCAAAATAACAAAAAAAGTTCACAAGATGCACAGCAAAAGCTCAAGAGATGTTTACAACACGCGAGTTAGTGGCTATACTTACTCAGACCCACGCTGTCGAGACTCATTGTCCAGTGTGCATTCTGTGAGCATGTGACCTGAGCCGTTAGCATTGTCCATTGACAACCAAGAGAACGTACAAAAACCAAGACATTTTTTTCTCAAATTCCTCATTCGAAAACCGATTTGTTCAACAAGTAATGCAGTCGACAACTGAGGTTCCACTGTATAAATGGGGGGGATGGGGCAGTTAGTATACCAACCTAGAAAAAATGAATAACCTGAAAAGTCTCATCAATGGCTTGGTATCTCTTGTTTTGAAAGCTCTAGTTATCCAGCCTATCACTTTCTTGCAGCTGCAATAAAAACATTGCTGTGCTCCTTGAACATGAGATCTTCTGACAAGCAGTGTTCCACAGGGGTCAGCGTTGGGCCCTTTGTTGTTCACAATTTACATAAACGACATAGATGAGGGAATAAATAGCAACATTAGCAAGACTGTCGATAATACCAAAATAGGTCGTCGAATTCATTCTGACGAGGGCATTAGGAAGATTTGAATAGACTGGTGCAGTGGTCGGAGAAGTGCCAGATGCAATTTAATTTAGACAAATGCAAAGTTCTAAGCGTTGGACAGGAAAATAACCATGCCACATATAAACTAAATAATGTAGATCTTAATAATACTAACTGAGAAAATGATTTAGGAGTTCTGGTTAGCTAATCTAAAACAAAGGCAACAGTGCATAAATGTTCGCAATAAAGCAAACAGAATCCTTGGCTCATATCAAGAAGTATAAATAACAGTCCTTGGCTCATATCAAGAAGTATAAATAACAGGAGTCTTCAGGTTGTTCTTCAACTCTTTATATGTTTGGTTAGGCCTCACAGTTCTGGTCACCGTATTACAGAATGGATACTATAAATGCACTGGAAAACGTACAAAGGAGGATTACAAAGTTGATCCCATGTATCAGAAATCTTCCCCATGAGGATAGACTGAGGGCCCTGAATCTGCACTATCTAGAAAAGCATAGAATTGGGGGGGGGGGGGATATGAATGAAGTGTATAAATGGAAAACAGGAATAAATATAGGGGATGTAAATAACGTGTTGAAAGTATCTAACCAAGACAGGACTCGCAGCAATGGTTTCAAGTTGGAAAAATTTAAGTTCACAAAGGATATGGGAAAGCATTGGACGAGCGGAGCAAACTCCCGAGTACAGTCAGTGAAGCTAAAACCTTGTTTAGTTTTAAAAAGAGGTTAGACAAATACATGCGGGTGTGAGTTAGACCTGACCGGCTTGCGTTAGTGGTTCTGGATGTGACTTGCATCTGACTGGCTTTGGGAAGTAGCTTAATTAAGCCGGTAGGTGACTTGGATCTGCCTAGCATGGGCCAGTAGGCCTGCTGCAGTGCTCCTTCCTTCTTATGTTCTTAAAATCTCTCCTCTTTCCCTATTAGGGAAAGGGGAAAGGAGACTTAAATGCTAAGATAATTGGAGCTGAAAGATGAGATAGTAGTTGCTGGGAGATAGTTGATGAGAGACAGTTATGGAATACCTGAAGGCTGCATCTGAGGGTCAACACCCTTGCTACCCCGACCCAGGCCTTGATGCCCAAGTAAAGATAACCTCAGATAAATCACTGAATGTCATTACCGCGGTCTTTGTTTAAACACTTACATTTACTCATTTGCTTCTTGTATACACACTTCACTTATATATAAAGGACAAAAAAGAATTGTAAAATTATTATCAAGGGGTGAGTGTACAAAGGCACTTGTCGATATACACTTGGCCTGTTTCGTGTGTATGAGAGATGGCATTAACCTCTCAGTACTCACCTATTTGTGGTTGCAGGGGTCAATTCACAGCTCCTGGCCCGGCCTCGTTGCTAGTCACTACTAGGTCCACTCTCTCCCTGCTTCATGAGCCTTATCGTACCTCATCTTACAGCTACGTATGTATCCTGCCTCCACTACTTCACTCTCCAGATTGTTCCACTTCCTGACAACTTTGAGGCTGTGTGTGTACTCACCTATTTGTGGTTGTAAGGGTCGATTCACAGCTCCTGGTTACTTGGTCCACTCTCTGCCCTGTGTGAGTGAATGATTTAGTTATTATATGGGTGTTAAGGCACAAGGCCTCCTTGGACAGAAGGGAGGACCTGAAGAGAACTTGTGCAGATAGACTAAGAAATAGGAACAATACAGGATTGCGAATGCATTTAACACTTGTCTCAACTTTATCTAATATTCTAGGAAAATTGTAATTTTTGTAATTCTAAACATAAGAGAATCTAACTATATATAAATCAGGGCTACAATATAAATTGCAAAACACACTATAAATCCCTCATGAGATTCCCACAATAATTATTATTAATTATTATTAATATTATTATTGGTCCCTTGATGCCGATGAGGGCTCTTGATCCAAGGAATTGAAGTGTTTTTTCCCTTCCTAGGATGGATCCTGATTCTCATTCCCCAGGCGCTGTATATCCCATACGGGATTAGCATTTTTCTGTCTCTGGACCCATTATGTACCTCTGTAATCTAAATACCTTTGTAACTTGTCATGATTGTGATCAAATCTACCTGAGTTCATTACCTTTGTAACTTGCTCAGCTATCAAAACTTTGGGGCCCAGTCCCTGGACCCATTGTGTACCTCTGTAATCTTTTGACTACCGCCCACAGGATGGGTATGGGGTGCATAATAAAGATATTAAACTAACTGGCGTTGGAGAGTCGAACGCGTTTAAGACCCGTCCCTTCAACCCCCACTCCTACAACAACATCCACCCCTACAACAACATTAATCCCTACAACCACATTCACCCCTACAACCACAGTGACCCCTACAACAACATTAATCCTTACAACCACATTCACCCCTACAATAACTTTCACACCTACAACATTAACCCCTACAACCGCATTCATTCCTACAACATTAACCCCTACAATAACATCCACACCTACAACATTAACCCCTACAACCACATTCAAACCTACAACCACATTCAAACCTACAACCACATTCAAACCTACAACCACATTCAAACCTACAACCACATTCACCCCTACAATAACATCCACACCAACATTAATCCTTACAACCACATTCGAGGAGTCAGGTGGAGAGACCCTCTCGCTTCCCTTTTAGTCCTAAGAGAAAAGGCGAGCCTGGTGAAGGACCAGGGCTAGTCCATTCAGCCCCTCCTCACACAATCTCCCTAAACATTCGAGGTGTGAAGTGGAAGACCCCTCCTCATCCCTCCACCTTTTGTCCCTCCTACCGCTGAGAGAGGACATGAAAGCTATCTGCTTGTAACATATTTCATACCCTAGCATTTGTTCCCACTATGTAGATGTCATAATATATGTTAGTTACCATTTGTCCATTTGTCCAAGGCACATGTCGGTTAGACACATGTACTCTCACAACCAGCACACTCACAACCAGCACACTCACAACCACACACTCACAACCACAACACTCAACCACAACACTCACAACCACAACACTCACAACCACAACTCTCACAACCACAACTCTCACAACCACAACACTCACAACCACAACACTCACAACCACAACACTTACAACCACAACTCTCACAACCACAACACTCACAACCACAACTCACAACCACAACACTCACAACCACAACTCTCACAACCACAACTCTCAGACCCTGATCCACCATGAGGCCTGGTCACAGACCGGCCCGGGGTTGCCGTTGACCCCTGGCACTCTCACCAGGTAGTTGTGGTTGCAGGGGTAGATTCTCACTTCCTGGCCCCGCCTCTTCACTGGTCGCTACTAGGTCACTCTTCCTGCTCCATGAGCTTTATCATACCTCTTCTTAAATATATGCATGGATCCTGCCTCCACTACATCACTTCCCAGACTATTCCACTTCCTAACATTCATGTGATTCATCTGAGTCTTCAACTTCCAATTGTGACCCCTTGTTGCTGTGTCCCATCTCTGGAACATTCTGTCTGTCCACCTTGTCAATTCCTCTCAGTATTTTTATGTCGTTATCATGTCCCCCTTATCTCTCCTGTCCTCCAGTGTCGTCAGGTCGATTTCCCTTAACCTCTCCTCGTAGGACATACCCCTTAGCTCCGGGACTAGTCTTGTTGCAAACCTTTGCACTTTCTCTAGCTTCTTTACGTGCTTGGCTAGGTGTGGGTTCCAAACTGGTGCTGCATACTCCAATATGGGCCTAACGTACACAGTGTACAGGGTCCTGAACGATTCCTTATTAAGATGTCGGAATGCTGTTCTTAGGTTTGCTAGGCGCCCGTATGCTGCAACAGTTATTTGGTTGATGTGCGCCTCAGATGTGCCTGGTGTTATACTCTTTGATATACCTTTGAAGAGTTTCGAAAGTATCTACTCTCTGAGCCCGGCCATGGGCCAGGCTCGTCTGGTGCTTGCCTGGTCAACCAGGCTGTTGCTGCTGGAGGCCCGCTGCCCTACATATCCATCACAGCCTGGTTGATCTGGCACCTGGTGAAGATATTTGTCCAGTTTCCTCTTGAAGGCTTCTACACTGGTTCCAGCCGTGTTTCGGATATCTTCTGGTAAGATGTTGAATAGTCTGGGACCCCGGATGTTAATACAGTGCTCCCGTATTGTCCCCACCGCACCCCTGCTCCTCACTGTGTTTATTTTACACTTTCTCCCATATCTCTCACTCCAGTATGTTGTTATGGCAGTGTGCAGATTTGGGACCAGGCCCTCAAGTACTTTCCAGGTATATATTATCATGTATCTCTCTCTCTCCGCTCCAATGAGTACATGTTCAAGATTTGAAGGCGTTCCCAATAATTTACTCACCCCAAGATCTTTTTCCTTGATTGAGGTTTGCAGTCTCTGGGCCCTCTAGACTGTACTCCGTCTGCGGTCTTCTTTGCCCTGTATGTGTGTACTCACTTAGTTGTGGTTGCAGGGGTCGAATCATAGCTCCTGGCCCGCCTCTTCACTGGCCGCTACTGGGTCACTCCCTGCGCCATGAGCTTTATCATACCTCTTCTTAAAGCTATGAATGAATCCTGCCTCCACTACATCACTTCCATATTATTCCACTTCGACCACTCTGTGACTGAAGAAATACTTCCTAACATCCCTGTGATTCATCGGAGTCTTCAATTTCCAACTGTACTCACCTAATTGTGGTTGCAGGGGTCGAGACTCAGCTCCTGGCCCCACCTCATCTCTGGAACATTCTGTATCTGTCCACCTTGTCAATTCCTCTCAGTATTTTATGTCATTATCATGTCCCCCCTATCTCTCCTGTCCTTTGACTCGTGTGTGTTTGTGTGTGTGTGTGTGTGTGTGTGTGTGTGTGTGTGTGTATGTGTGTGTGTGAGTGCGTGAAAAGAGAACAGATAAATACTAATGATGTATAGATTCAGAGAATTATTAGGAAATCAATGAAAAAAAACATATAAAATGAGTACAAAGTGAAGATAGAAAGATACAATAAAATTCAACGATGAATGTAAAGCCGTAAAGCAACTACGGATTTGTGAGGAGAAAAAAAAATACTGAGGGAAGAGTGAGACATAAACCAAAATTGGAAGAGTTGACTTTTAGTGAACGGTGAGAATACAACTATGAGAGAAGAGCGTGGAAGGAGGAATGGGAAGAGGAGGAGGAGGAATAAAAGAAGTGTTGGGTGGTGGGAGGGGACGACGAGATGGTGGGTGTGGGAAAGTTGAAGGGGAAACGGAGGAGGCAAGTGGAAAACTAGGCCTATAGGAAGATAGGTATGAGAAAGTGTGGAAGGGTTGGATGGAGAGAAATGGAGGTTAGGTGTGGGAGGGTTAGTGGAAATGGAAGGTGTGAATGGAAGAGAGGTAAGGAAGAGAGGAAGGGAGAAATGAAAGAGGAATGCTCGGAGGAGAAAGAATGAGATAATCGTGGGAAACAGGTTGATGAGGGAGGCAGAAGTGGGATGGATGCATGAAGGGTAGGAACGAGTAAGGAGTAGGCGAGTGGAGATGCAGGAGTGGGAGGCAGTGGGAGGAGTTGGGTTGGAGGGGAAGTGGGAGGCAGCGAGGGCTGGAGGCACGGAGGAAGCTGTGGGTGCCGCTCCTAGATGAATGGGCGCACGATTTTGTTTATCCCAGTAACAAATGTGTGTGTACTCACCTATTTGTGGTTGCAGGGGTCGAGACTCAGCTCCTGGCCCCGCCTCTTCACTGATCGCTACCAGATCCTCTCTCTCCCTGCTCCGTGAGCTTTATCATACCTCGTCTTAAAGCTATGTATGGTTCTTGCCTCCACTACCTCACTTGCCAGACTATTCCACTTCCTGATAACTCTGACTGAAGAAATACTTCCTAACATCCCTTTTACTCATAGGAGTCTTCAACTTCCAATTGTGACCCCTGTGTCTGTGTCTCATCTCTGGAACATCATGTCTCTGTCCACCTTATCTATTCCTCGCAGTATTTTGTATGTCGTTATCATGACTCCCCTAACCCTCCTGTCCTCCAGTGTCGTCAGGCCGATTTCCCTTAATCTTTCTTCGTAGGACATTCCCCTTAGCTCTGGAACTAACCTTGTTGCAAACCTTTGCACTTTCTTTAATTTCTTGACGTGCTTGACCAGGTGTGGGTTCCAAACTGGTGCTGCATACTCAGGTTTGCCAGGCGCCCATATGTCGTGGGTGGTCTTTCGCGGATTTGGGTAATAATACAGACGAGCTTTGGTTGGTAACTTGCTGTAGTTATTATTATAATCAAAAGAAGCGCTAAACCACAAGGGTTATACAGCGGACTTGCTGTAGTGATGGTAAAATATATGGGAGTGCCACAGAGCCTATAGGCCTGACATGTGTTCTCTCTGCTGGCTGGTATCCTACTGCCCTACTCGGACAAGGAACCCCATAGCATTCAAAGTGACTCGGTAACGGTTAACGGTTGGTGAAGTTTGGCATACATGCGTGTTTGCACAGGGTCGTAATTCACCAACGGTTTCACTGAACTGCTAGTGACACATGCCGCAGCAGTTATCTGGTTGATGTGTGCTTCCGGAGACGTGCTCCGTATTATACTCACCCCAAGATCTTTCTCCTTGAGTGAGGTTTGCAGTCTTTGGCCACCTAGCCTATACTCTGTCTGCGGTCTTCTTTGCCCTTCCCCAATCTTCATGACTTTGCATTTGGCGGGGTTAAATTCGAGTAGCCAGTTGCTGGACCACGTGTCCAGCCTGTCCAGGTCGCTTTGTAGTCCTGCCTGATCCTCATCTGATTTGATTCTTCTCATTAACTTCACATCGTCTGCAAACACGGACGTTTCTGAGTCTATCACTACCATCATGTCATTCACATATACCAAGAACAGCACTGGTCCTAGGACTGACCCCTGTGGAACCCCGCTCTCACAGGCGCCCACTGTGATACCTGATCTCGTACCATGACTCGTTGTTGCCTCCCTGTCAGGTATTCTCTGATCCATTGCTGTGTGTATGTGTATGTGTATATATGTATGTGTGTGTGTGTGTGTAAAGGCCCGTACGTCAAGTGTACAGTGACTACTCGTGCCTTTCTCCCCCCCTACTTCCTACCATTCTTTCCCATGCTGCCACTCCAACCCCTCAAGCCTCACCAGGCCACTAAAGTTTATTACCTCTTCCACGCACCATATACCCTTATACTCTCACTGCATCCACTATAATGATTCCCACCACATCCTTGCTCCACCCATGTCGTACCCTACTCCTACAGTCTAGCCAGCTGGATGGATGTTAATCAGGAGGAAGCTAGCAGCCAAGAAAATGACACTGCTGGTAATATCAGGAGAGGCAAGTGTCGATCGTGTTTACAGGCCTCAACACAAATGGTTTGCTCTGCAAACATGGTAGCTGCCCTGGTTCAGGATGTCCTCCCGTAGATAGTGATGACCTACAGCCACCTCAAGCAACTGAACACACTTCACCAGACCTTATCTCCTCAAATAATATCTTAGAAGCAATTAAAGCAACAGGTACTAGGACACACACATATTCCCAAAGCAGCCCGTCCACACGCAGCTGGGAAACTTACAGTAAATCATGCTCCACAACCATCAAGGCATGACACAACTTACTACTTTTTGGCAAGGTCCTAGATCATTATATCTTTAAGAGACTTCCCCATAGCTGACAACCTCATTCGCATTCCCCATCAATACAAAAATAGGAGAGGCAGATCCCCTAATTGTTCCACTGACAGTGAAAAAATCAAGGTTAGCAAGAAAATTTAAGAGGGCAATCAGGATAATCACCAGTGAAGATACACTTACCCCCAGGGATGCTGACAAGTGCTCAAACACTTAGAGAAAAACACCCTGCCAGGGAAACCACGGGCACCATCACTTCCAACATCCCTGTCCCCACCGTCTGGTTCTGCTGGGGCTACACTCGAATAAGACATTTAAAAGAAATGGTTAATACAGTCATCGGAGAGACTGCAGAGACACTACAGTAAGAGAAAACACAATAAGTGCCCGAGGCACATATGAACATGTCTCCCAAGTTTGCTTATACTATTAACTTGTGCTCCACTATTTTAGGTCACTCTGTTCTTGTTTTATTTTGTTGAACCTTATAAACCGGCTTAAGCCAATGACCCAACCTAGTCAGGTCAGGTCACATCCACTTAAGAAAGGAGCATGGCATCAGACCCACTAGCACAAGCTAGTCAGGTCCAACTCGCACCCATAAGAACATAAGAAAGAACACTGCAGCAGTCCTACTGGCCCATGCGAGGCAGGTCCAAGTCTCCCACCGGCTTAAGTCAATACCCCAACCTAGTCAGGTCAGGTCACATTCACTTAAGGAAAGAGCATCTGACCTAGTAGCATAAGCTAGACAGGTCCAACTCACACCCACTCATGTATTTATCTAACTTATTTTTAAAACTACACAATGTCTTAGCTTCTATGACGGTACTCGGGAGTTTGTTCCACTCATCCACAACTCTATTACCAAACCAGTGCTTTCCTATATCCTTCCTGAATCTGAACTTTTCCAACCGAAAACCATTGCTGAGAGTCCTGTCGCATACGTAGCGTAAATTACCTAGGATAATCCAAAAAAATGAAAGTAATTTATTTTTATTGAGGTCCTTGGTAACTTCAGGTAGCATGGGATCAAGAACCTACACCGGGAGGAAATCACCAGTGAGGTTAAGTTAGAGGTCAGTGGTGTTATCTTCACGCCTTCAACATCCCTTAGTCAGCTAAGGGATGTTGAAGGCGCTCTTTCACGTCTGCTGACCCCCATGCTGCTCAGCTCTCCTTCACGTCTGCTGAACTCCATGCTGCTCAGCTCTCCTTTACGTCTGCTGAACTCCATGCTGCTCAGCTCTCCTTCATATCTGCTGACTTCAGGCTGCCGAGCTTTCAATTTATAAGAACCTAAGACAGAAGGAACACTGCAGCAGGCCTACTGGCAGACAACAACAAGTTTGCATGATGGGGACAAATCAGCAGTTACCAGTGGTGTTCCACAGGAGTCAGTCAACATTGGGCCCTTATTCTTCACAGTATTCATAAACGACATTAAATGAGGGAATAAACAGCGATATAAGCAACCTTGCCGATGCCTCTAAAACTGGTGAGGATACTAGAGCGCTACAGGAAGATTTAGATAGGCTGATGTAGATGGTTTAGAAAACCGACAAGTTGATAAATTAGTGTTGCACATGTGTCTAATTTCTCAGATAGGTTGATGTTGTAGTCTGAGAAATGGCAAACGCATTTTAACGTAGACAAATGTAAGGTTCTGTTCCTGGGAAACGAAAACATGACACCTAAAACTAAATGTAGATCTCCAATTGAATGCGAGAAAAGATTTAGGAGTCCTGATAAACTGTAATACAAAGCCAAGGCAACAGTGCATAAGTGTACGCAATTATGATGATACATGTTAAGTAAAAGGACACAAGTGCAACTAATGTGACATTTTATTGTGGTAACGTTTCACTCTCCAGGAGCGTTATCAAGCCGTACATATTGTCGGTAATTCTACCAACAATTTTTGGCTGCATATCAAGAAGCATAAATAATAGAAGTCCTCAGGTTATACTTCAACTTTATGTATCCTTAGTTAGGCCTCGTTTATATTATGCTGTTCATTTCTGGTCCCCATATTACAGAATGCACTTAAATGCGCTGGAAACATAGGAAAGATGATGTTGATTCCTGTTCAGAAATGCAGTGTCGACATGGGAAATGGTTTGCAACCATTTATCACATCTTTCGACACTGCAACATCAGGGGATCTTGATACAAGGAATTTTGCAATACCTGTCAACCTTGACAAGACTATTTACTAGTGGATGGTCCCAGTACGTCCTCCGCTCGACTCGTCTGACTGCAGTATAAGCCACTTTCCTCTATGCTGTACTTCCTACAGATGATGGACTGAACATCGATTCCAGACTGAGGACTGTTTCCTCTCCTTATCACTCTCTGGATGGAAATGGTATAAAATACCGACACAATGTAAATATAAACACATAAGAAGTATAATGTGATCCTTTATTGACAACGTTTCGCCCACACAGTGGGCTTATGTGTTTATATTTCCATTACCCCTCTCTGCTTTGTATTGGACTGAAGAAGCCACTGTGGGGCGAAACGTTTCCTTAATAAAGATTCCCATATGTTGTATGTGTCTCAATCTTCAACTAGTCGGGTTTCAAACCAGTTAGCACAGGCCAGTAGGCCTACTGCTGTGTTCTCCATTCTTGGCTTCTTAACGCTGAAAAACACATGTTTGAAGACCATCTGCTAAAAGTTTATTTTGTTTTTAACGACTTGTCGACTCAGCCACACTCATAACTGATTACTGGTTCATATTATCGGGGTCACGATACTGGCTTTAGACTCTACTACACTAGTAAACCAGCGACTGTTTTATAAGTTTATTTAAGTACAGTTACACGTCTTTAGGTGACTACAATTATCATACATAGTAACATATTTACCTGGAGTCTACCTGGAGAGTATTCCAGGGGTCAACGCCCCCACGGCACAGTCCTTGACCAGGCCTGGTCAGTCAAGTGTAAATTATTCAGGATAACCTCTCCCCCCCCCCAAAAAAAAAAAAAAAAGTCAGTGACTTATTTCCACTGGGTGATCAAAGAGCTAACGGCTACATTTATATATATCTGTTAATAGTTACCACCGTCTATGCTCTACAAGTTTATAGGCTCTATAGGGCATCTTACATCACGGGCTGCTTTTTAGTTTAATATCTTTATTATGCACCTCATACCCATCCTGTGGGCGGTAGTCAAAAGATTACAAAGGTACATAATGGGTCCAGAGACTGGGCCCCAAAGTTTAGGCAGTTGAACAAGGTACAAAGGTTATGAACTCTAGGTAGATCTGGTCACAATTATGACAAGTTACAAAGGTAATGAGTTATCTACACGTCTATACATAGTTACAAACATGAACAAATTATAAAATAATGAGCCACTCACACGTCCACACCCGGTTACAACTGTAACGAGTTATTAGTGCAAATATTAATTGGGTCTCTCTCTCTCTCTCTCTCTCTCTCTCTCTCTCTCTCTCTCTCTCTCTCTCTCTCTCTCTCTCTCTCTCTCTCTCTCACACACACGCGCACACGAACAGGAGCTATGACTCGACCCCTGCAACCAACCACAACTATGTGAGTATACACACTTCGGGGCCAGGAGCTAAGTCTCGACCACTGCAACCACAATTAGGTGAGTACGAGCATACACACACGAGCGCAACTCACGTAGGAACACACACGAGCGCGCACATACACGAGCACACACGAGGAGCTATGTCTCGACCCCTGCAACCACAACTAGGTGAGTACACACGCAAAAACACACAAACTGCGTGCGACCTTTCTCACACTGCCACAGTATACCAGCGCCTCTACTGGACGTGTTACCATCAGACAAAGATATCCTTCATGTTATCTTCCCCTGATGACAAAAGAATCAACTCAACATTTCTCAGTTCTCTCTACGACCACCATGAATACAAGCCCACCCACTGTAGTCACATGTACACCTACTACTACGACCACCATGAATACAAGCCCACCCACTGTAGTCACATGTACACCTACTACTACGACCACCATGAATACAAGCCCACCCACTGTAGTCACATGTACACCTACTACTACCACCACCATGAATACAAGCCCACCCACTGTAGTCACATGTACACCTACTACTACGACCACCATGAATACAAGCCCACCCACTGTAGTCACATGTCACCTACTACTACCACCACCATGAATACAAGCCCACCCACTGTAGTCACATGTACACCTACTACTACGACCACCATGAATACAAGCCCACCCACTGTAGTCACATGTACACCTACTACTACCACCACCATGAATACAAGCCCACCCACTGTAGTCACATGTACACCTACTACTACGACCACCATGAATACAAGCCCACCCACTGTAGTCACATGTACACCTACTACTACCACCACCATGAATACAAGCCCACCCACTGTAGTCACATGTACACCTACTACTACGACCACCATGAATACAAGCCCACCACTGTAGTCACATGTACACCTACTACTACCACCACCATGAATACAAGCCCACCCACTGTAGTCACATGTACACCTACTACTACCACCACCATGAATACAAGCCCACCCACTGTAGTCACATGTACACCTACTACTACCACCACCATGAATACAAGCCCACCCACTGTAGTCACATGTACACCTACTACTACCACCACCATGAATACAAGCCCACCCACTGTAGTCACATGTACACCTACTACTACCACCACCATGAATACAAGCCCACCCACTGTAGTCACATGTACACCTACTACTACCACCACCATGAATACAAGCCCACCCACTGTAGTCACATGTACACCTACTACTACGACCACCATGAATACAAGCCCACCACTGTAGTCACATGTACACCTACTACTACCACCACCATGAATACAAGCCCACCCACTGTAGTCACATGTACACCTACTACTACGACCACCATGAATACAAGCCCACCCACTGTAGTCACATGTACACCTACTACTACCACCATACAAGGACCACAATGGAAATAAGTCACCTTATCTGACTCCTTTGGGTTATCCTAGGTAATTTACACGTTACCATGTATGATAATTTGTGTAACTGTATTTATGTGTACCTGTACATAAATAAACGTACGAATAAATACACACACTGAAATACATACATACCTTACCTTTGATATACCTTTGAAGAGTTTCGAGAGTTTATCTACTCTCTGAGCCCGGCCATGGGCCAGGCTCGTCTGGTGCTTGCCTGGTCAACCAGGCTGTTGCTGCTGGAGGCCCGCTGCCCCACATGCATACAAGTTCACATGGACGCCATATTCTTACGTATATATATATATTACATACTTAAATGCATTTCGTATTAAAACGGGTGAGTGTGTATACATGTAATACCTACACATACTGCTGTCACACATACATACCTTGAAAAACACATACATACAATCTCAGACATTATAGTAACATCTGCATCCAGTGTAGTAACACCTACACCCAGTGTAGTAACACCTACACCCAGTGTAGTAACACCTACACCCAGTGTAGTAACACCTACACCCAGTGTAGTAACACCTACACCCAGTGTAGTAACACCTACACCCAGTGTAGTAACACCTACACCCAGTGTAGTAACACCTACACCCACTTGTTGTCCCTGTTCACCTAGCAGCAAGTAGGTACCTGGGTGTTAGCAGACTGGTGTGGGCTGCATCCTGGGGAAAAGATTAACCGAAGTTGCCCGAAATGCTCTGTATAACCAAGGGCTTGTTATATAGTATGTCACTGATATCAGCTAGATCTGTATAAGTTGTATATCATGTACTTGTAGAAACATATTATTATTATTATTATTATTATTATTATAAGATATGAAGGTTATACCCAGATGAATCGCCAGGACATCCCAACTTCTGCTCGTATCTTTTAGTCAGGTTGAACGCTGTTTTTCTTAACACTGTGGACAGTTCGTGGCATACACTAGCATTCTAGTTCACTGCACGTGTTAGATGTTCAATACACAGCACACTCGTCGACTTGTTTCAACGTATCTCGACTTCACTATCACTTGTTTACGAAAATCAACTTGTGAATGATTAACACAGCGTTGTGACTTAGCTGTGGTAACTCTTCCTTGTGGCTAACTCCCCTCGCCTGGCGGTGCTCTACACTGGCTGACAGATCACGCTTGCCACATTGACCATTTCATGGCCAAATTTGTGAAGCTTGGCCATTTTTTGAACTGTGGCCATGAAAAAATAAGTTTGGCCATTTATGCAACTGTGGCCACTAATTTGGCCATTTTTACAAATATTTCAAATCATATGCATTATTTACTTAGTTTAATACTGTTATCGTATTTTAAGGGTAGCTGCTGGAGGTCAGGATACAAGGTAGTATAAGATAGGATGAATTATTTTTACTTTGTATTCGCTACTCCCATTGTTATATAGTTCGAAAACCTATGTTGATCCTTATGATCTTGCCAAAGAACTGCGCACACACACACAGTCTCAGTGAACAAGCTGCTCCCTGACTCACCTCAGTGAACAAGCTGCTCCCTGACTCACCTCAGTGAACCAGCGGCTCCCTGACTCACCTCAGTGAACCAGCTGCTCCCTGACTCACCTCAGTGAACCAGCGGCTCCTTGACTCACCTCAGTGAACCAGCGGCTCCCTGACTCACCTCAGTGAACCAGCGGCTCCCTGACTCACCTCAGTGAACCAGCGGCTCCCTGACTCACCTCAGTGAACCAGCGGCTCCCTGACTCACCTCAGTGAACCAGCGGCTCCCTGACTCACCTCAGTGAACCAGCGGCTCCCTGACTCACCTCAGTGAACCAGCGGCTCCCTGACTCACCTCAGTGAACCAGCGGCTCCCTGACTCACCTCAGTGAACCAGCGGCTCCCTGACTCACCTCAGTGAACCAGCGGCTCCCTGACTCACCTCAGTGAACCAGCGGCTCCCTGACTCACCTCAGTGAACCAGCGGCTCCCTGACTCACCTCAGTGAACCAGCGGCTCCCTGACTCACCTCAGTGAACCAGCGGCTCCCTGACTCACCTCAGTGAACAAGCGGCTCCCTGACTCACCTCAGTGAACAAGCGGCTCCCTGACTCACCTCAGTGAACAAGCGGCTCCCTGACTCACCTCAGTGAACAAGCGGCTCCCTGACTCACCTCAGTGAACAAGCGGCTCCCTGACTCACCTCGAACAAGCGGCTCCCGACTCACCAGTGAACAAGCGGCTCCCTGACTCACCTCAGTGAACAAGCGGCTCCCTGACTCACCTCAGTGAACAAGCGGCTCCCTGACTCACCTCAGTGAACAAGCGGCTCCCTGACTCACCTCAGTGAACAAGCGGCTCCCTGACTCACCTCAGTGAACAAGCGGCTCCCTGACTCACCTCAGTGAACAAGCGGCTCCCTGACTCACCTCAGTGAACAAGCGGCTCCCTGACTCACCTCAGTGAACAAGCGGCTCCCTGACTCACTCAGTGAACAAGCGGCTCCCTGACTCACCTCAGTGAACAAGCGGCTCCTGACTCACCTCAGTGAACAAGCGGCTTCCCTGACTCACCAGTGAACAGCGGCTCCCTGACTCACCTCAGTGAACAAGCGGCTCCCTGACTCACCTCAGTGAACCAGCGGCTCCCTGACTCACCTCAGTGAACAAGCGGCTCCCTGACTCACCTCAGTGAACAAGCGGCCCCCTGACTCACCTCAGTGAACCAGCGGCTCCTTGACTCGCCTCATGTATTTAAAGGTCTGTCACTATTAAATCCTACTGTTATTCTAAGCCAAACAGAAAAGGGAAAACTTTCTGATCTGCCATTTTTCCACCTAATAGACAATGTTGATGTAGTCCAAGACCAATACAAAAACAAAAAAGCCTTGTTGCCTGGAATGAATTAGAAAACTTCAAACAAGATGGAATCCCTAAGGGAGCTTGAGAATTTTTGGCAAGCAGCATCCAAACACAATTATTTTAAAGAACTATCGAATTATGCCCTAACATGCCTTGTTGTGCCAGCAATAACACAATAGTTGAACGAATCTTTTCTTATGTAAGATCTATCAAAACTAAACCCAGAAACAAGATGCAAATTACTCCCGAAATGTTACAAATGCACAACAGAAAAACCCTTTACGACTCAACTGCAGAACAAGAAGATAAAATATAAGATAAGATTTCTTCGGATTTTTAACCCCGGAGGGTTAGCCACCCAGGATAACCCAAGAAAGTCAGTGCGTCATCGAGGACTGTCTGTCTTATTTCCATTGGGGTCCTTAATCTTGTCCCCCAGGATGCGACCCACACCAGTCGACTAACAACCCATGTACCTATTTGCTGCTAGGTGAACGTGACAACAGGTGTAAGGAAACACGTCGAAATGTTTCTACCCGCCGGGAATCGAACCCGGGCCCTCCGTGTGTGAAACGAGAGCTCTAGCCACCAGACCACCGGAAGTGCTGTCAGTTTAACAGCTGCGTTTCACTAAGTATTTTAAGTTTAATTAAAAGTATTTTTGATATGTAATCGATATAGGCATAATTTATGCACACTTAATTGTTGGTATGTTAATACCAAACTCTCCTCACCAACTTTAATAGGACCCATGACCACAACACAAGACACAGATCACTTTTTGATATACCCCGTGTTCATATCAACCTATGTAAAAATTCTATGCACATAAAGGGCCCCAGAATCTGGAATTCATTACCAGTAAATATTAAGATAATCTTGTCTGAAAATCAATTTAAGACTCAACTCAAAAACCACCTACTCACCCAAAACTAAATGATCATACTATAAACTACTTTGAAAAATGCTCATTGTTACTTTCCTATACGATAATCTCAATTTTTAATAATATGTTACTATTATGTTACCCCCTACTCATATAAGTTAATGTCAAAAATGCTCAATGTTATTTTCCTTAAGATAATCTCAATTCCATATTATCATTCAAGAATCTTAACACCTGTAACAATCTAATATCTAATATCATTATATAATAATTTAAACAGCAAAATTTCATCATATTGTAATTTTGAAAATAATTTTTAACTAGAATAAACTCAATAAATTTCTCTAATATTAAGTACATAGTTTTTAAGGACTAGAATAAGCTGCCCCTAATGCCATGGCATGTCAGTGGCTCTCCTGGCACTCAATTTACATTGTAACTACCGATACCCATGTAATCTGCAATGAAATAAAATTTGTTTGTTTGTTTGTTATGTATAACTATGTCTACCATATATAATTGTACAATGTCTCAATAAAGTATTATTATTATTATTATATCTTTGGCCATATTTTTGGCCTAATACTTTTCCAAAGTGGCCATTTTTGGCATTATTTTCTTTAAATTTTGGCCATAAGCTGTTGTGTTCATCTGGCAACCCTGTGTGAGATGCTGACAAAGCGTCTAGATTTTGCCACCGAAGTGGCTAGTTTATTGTGCACCCCATATCCATCCTGTGGACGGTAGCGCAAGAGCATATGGATACACAAAAGGCCCAGGAACTAGGCCCCAAAAGGGCTAACAATTGTACATATGGATTTATATGTACAGTTCACTTATCTGTTACAAGCAAATTTAGGGAATTTGCTTAGTATATCTGGTATTTTATTTTCATTAATAAGATATCTTGACATGTCACATAGGTTATTATACTATCTCTGTATTCCTCAATAAGTGGACAATTAAGCACATAGTGTTCAAGACAGTGACCATATGCCTGATCACATAATTTGCATTTAGTTTGATCATCATCTGTGTGTCTCCCAAACTGCCAGAAGTACTTGT
>WNWK01008389.1:0-85036 GCA_009830355.1 Cherax destructor | reverse complement strand
GTCTAAAAGGTTTTCAGCAAGACATTACCACCACCGCTGTCACCGAGCATCTTCTTATGTTATCCTTAGAAGGTATTACACCGACTGTAAACCCTGGTCCTCAATGACAACCTTCACATCAACACAACTGACAAATGAGGTAGTATTGTAATCACTTTACCCAGTGAATACAACAGCATCCTTTACTTTCTTTTACCAACACCAACACTTATTAATTTCTCACATGTCGATTCCTGTTTGACTATGTTAATATCTTTCTACAAAAAACGCTACATCTTTCATAGTTTTGTACAGGTAGAAAACTTTAAACCTGTTGCCAGGACAACCTAGACCAGCCAGGTTATATGGACGTCCAAGTCACAAAACCAGATTCCTATCCATCCTATCACATCTGGTACTGGAAGTGCCCCTCACAGACTAGCCTGACATCTAGCTACAACTCTATCCAAGATGCTAGATACCATAAGCCTTTAAATATTAACATTAAAACTAAACATTTGTCATCATGACTTCATTTCAGGTATAGCGTTTTATGTTAATATCAACTTCACAAACGGAAACAAGTTTTTCAAGCATAGCTTTGGGAAGTATACTGAGTGCAGATTTGCTAACACCTTTATGGAAAGCTTACAGACTGAAGCTTCCGGCAATAATATCACTAGTACAGTCTCATGGTTCATATACAGATGATATTCTGATCATATATTCATTCTCCATATGATCAATAACACTGAACCTGTATTTAAATTTATTCTTGAACCAGAAAGTGAAAGCGGAGTAGCAATTACTGATGTTGTTTTACTAACAAAGACTCGTTCCAAACTTTCTTCGGCGGACTTTTCGACTCCTGATCATAGAGCAGAAGTACAGTTACCAGCAAGCAGTTCGACGTTGTTCTCCTCTGACAACGACTCGACCTAGATGATCTTATTCAAGATATTCCTGACAGAAACGGCATCATTGTTGAAGACATTTTCTGACTGCTCTTCTCCTGTCTCCTGAAGATAAGTACTCCTCTCCTGATGCTAATTACTTCCTTCGACGTGTTATTTACGCTAAAGCCTTTCTCATTCTTACTTCCTCTTTTCAAGTTAATTTCTTCCATAGTGCCTCAAATGCTGCAAGTTTGGGCATAAAAACCCTCCTGCTTTCTTCTATAAATTTGTTCTAAGTGCCTCGCTGCAGACCACTACTGGACAAGTACTCTAAACCTCTTAAATGTTTAACTGGTCTGACCCTCACCCTGAAATATGCAAAAACTTCCCAAGTTCCAGCAACACTTCCTCGCCTTGTGCACGGATAAACCCTCAACATTCTCCAACCATTTCATCAGCACTCATTTCACCTCCCACACTTCCTCTTCTAACTTTCCACCCTTCCCTCTCTCCTCCCTCCTCTCCTCAACTCCATCTTTCTCCTCCATTCCACACTTTTGATCTTTTTTCCTGTGTCTCCTCGCCTTTGTAGAGGCAACCACACTCATCACATAGCACTGTACCACTGGTTTCCTAACTCTCTTCAATTCCCTTTATTCTCAGCAAACAAACTCTCCTATTTATTTATAATAGTATTGATGGCGGTGGTGGTAGTAGGAATAGTAGTAATAGTTGTAGAAGTGAAGAAGTCACTCGTGGTTAAAGGTTTCCTCTAATAAATGTCCTCAGCTGTACTTTAATGTCTTTTTTCACTTATAGTCGGTATCACCAGAGCATTTTCAGTGTTGTTGAGGTTTTGAAGAATGGAAATGTAGGGAAGGCAAATAATTGGATATTTCACAGGAAAAACTTGTCTGGGAGAGAAAGTATTCCGTTGAGCATGAGAGTAATAATAATAATAATAATAATAATAATAATAATAATAATAATAATAATAATAATAATAATAAAAATAATAATAATAATAATAATAATAATAATAATAATAATAATAATAATAATAATAACATCTTTATTTCTACAAGTGCATGTACATGGTATACAATCCTAGCTGACATCAATGACATACTACTATATACAAAGCCCTATGTTATGCAGAGCATTTCAGCCAAATTATGTCAGTTTTGTCCCAGGATGCGACCCATACCAGTCGACTAACACCCAGGTACCCATTATTACTGATGGGTGAACATAGATTACCGGTGTAAAGAAACACGCCCAATGTTTCTGCTTTCGCCATGGGCCACCGTTGGCAGAGATAATGGGCTCAAAAGGAGAGCCAAGGCTAGAGAATGAACTTCGAGAATTGGAAATTTCATGTTGAAGAACCTGGTTATCAGAGAAGCTGAGGGGACGAAGGATGAGATAAACAAGAACATTTTTCTTGTCAGAAAGAGGATAATGAAAGTAGTGAATGTGCATGACACTGTGCAAAGACTTGCAATAAATTATAAAAAAGATGCCACAGCGTTGAACACTAAACTGGCTGCTGTCTTTCCGCCAGACTTAAGGAGCACTAAAGATGTGTTGGTCTTGGCCACACTAACAATGATCTTTTCTGTCATGTCAAAGATCACAGCTATCCTGTTAGCTGGTCCTCTGTTAACATTATCTCCACTTGTTCTAGCCTACAAAGACGCCGTCTTCTTGAAGCAGCTGTTCTATACAACTTTCCTAACATGAATCTTAGTTCTGGATTTGTTTGTGTAGATGACTTTATTTCCAGTTAAGTTGTTAAATGTTCTAAACTTCAGAACTCTCGTGACCTGACCTCATCTTTACCGTCTTCTTTCATTCCACTTCAGTTGTTTTCAACATTATCTTTGTCTTTGTCTTTCTTGTTTTCTGCTCATATGGGTTCTGACTCTGGCTCTTTTCCTTTGAGGACTGAAGGGGGGCGATTAGGGGGGTTGTATTGTGGGTGTTGTCCTGAGCCCGTGGGTCAGTTGCCTTTGTTCTCTCTTGTTCTATTACACTACCACTATTACTAATTCTTTTACTACTACTACTACTATACTATTACTTGTACCACTTGTTTTACCATTACTACTATTATGTCCTGATTACTATTACTACTATTACTTCTATCACTGATGCACTACTACTGTTGCTTCTACTTCTGTTCCTACTACTATTACAACTACCACTACTACTAATTATGTTCTTGCACTTCTTCCCACCTCAATTCTTTCTTCTAGTTTTCCCAGCCGTTTACTTAATTTATATTGGACAATAGTCCTGGACTCACCAACACTTCTTCCTAACGTTGCTCTCCTAAGTGCAGGTTTCTGGTGAATTTTTCCATCCACGATATTGTGACCTTTTTATTCTTTGCTTCATGATCATGTGTGTCAGGTGTGTGACAGGAAGATTTTAAAACAATTGCTGAAGTTACTGACTTCCAGCTGCTGGTGTTTGCAACTTCTTGGGTCAGTTGACCTTCAGCGTCTCAGTTGAGTTCATAACTTTCTCAGACGTTTAATAGGAGAATATGTTGTTGTTGTTGCTCGCACACTATGCTATTAAATTCTGGACTTGTTATCACCTGACGAGTTCCTTGGGACAAGGATTATTGCAAAAGTAGACTTAATAAAGCCCACTGTGTGGGCGAAACTTACTCAATAAATGATTGCATTATTCTGCGTTGGTCTACTTTTCCATCTTTTTTGTGTTTTAGTATTATTTATCTCTACAAGGATTTATGATAGGCTGGGCTGTCTTTCATTAAAGATTGCTCGCTGCTCTCTCTGCAGACTGTCATATATAAGATTACTCAGCTTTGTTAGTGTTGAGCAGTGTACCAGCCAGCAGCTTAAGTCACACTGTTTCTTGTGTCTTGTGAATTTACTAAAGTTGTGGTATTTTGTGAATAACCTTATAGTGAATTACTAATACATTCACTGTAGTTAGTGTTGTGCTCTATTATTGCTTTTTAACATTTATTAAACTTACACTCATAATTCGTTATCAGAGTTTATAAACTTAAATGTATACCTGGAGTGTACCTGGAGAGGGTTTCAGGCAGTTGAACTACTTACAAAAGATGAGGTAATTAGTATTATTTAGTTTACCATGTTCTGTAACAAGCAGCACATTCTTGAGAATCTGAATTCTGATACATCTAAGAGTTTTTAATCAACACAGGAAGGTTCACTGTTGTCAATGAGAGGTTCTTTATCCAAGGACTATATTATTTCGGCTCAATTTTGCAGTTCTACACTACGTCTGGCCGCGTGTCTATGGTTCCTGATGGACTGACCTCACTATATCAACATGCGGGGACCCAGACTATTCAACATCTTATGAGAAGAAATCAGAAACACTGTTTGGACAAGTATATAAGTCTTTAAGAGGAAACGGGACAAGCATCTCCACCAGGTGACATATCAACCAGTCTTTGATGGATATGTGATAAAAGCAGGCCGCCAGCAGCAACAGCCTGGTTGAACAGGCTGTCTCGTGAGTAGAAAAACTCTCGAACATCATCGATAATATTTTTTAGTTACCAAGACTGACGGACTGATCACCTTAAACTGCTACAACAACTTCATCAGCTACTACTACTACTACTACAACTACTACTACCACTACTACTACTACTACTACTACTAACTACTCATGCTACTACTACTGCTACTACTACTACTTATGCTACTACTACTGCTACTACTACTACAACTACTACTACGACAACTACTACAACTACTACTGTCTCAAGTGTTATATATGACTGAAGAAGACTGTTCAACAACTGTCTCATTTACCAACGTGTGGGTTTTGTAAATCATTTATTCACATGTTGTCAGACACAACAACATCTCGGGATCATGATGCTGGGATTTGTTCAACACTTGTCTTATCTATAGACACCATTTACTTCCACTAGTGTCTTTGTCCACTGGTGACTCCGCCTACCACTGCTCCACCTCAACTGTCATCAGTATATAAGCTCCATTTCCGAGATAATGCTGCACTGTAGTTAAAACTGATGGACTGATTACATGGAATCCAGGTTGAGGGACTGATTCCCTCAAACCTCCTCCTCATCTTCCACATTTTTCTGCATTAAACTGAAGAAGCCACTATGTTGCGATATGTTTCCAGATTAAAGACACCGTAAAGTTGCACAAGTGTCTCATTTATCAACGGCTCTGGTAACCCAATTAGTCCAGTAGTATGTGAAGGGGTTTTAATCCTCTTACCCAGGATGCTACCCATGCCAATCGGTTAATGTCCAGGTACCTACTTAATGTTAGGAGAACAAAGACAGCAGGTGTAAGGTAACTAACAGCCAGGTACGTACTTACTGCTAGGTGAACATGTACATCAGGTGTCAGCTAACTAACACCAAGGTACCTACTTACTGCTAGGTGTACAGACACATCAGGCGTAAAGTAACTAACAGCTTGGTACCTACTTACTGTTAGGTGAACGGAGACAGCAGGAGTAAAATGACTAACAACCAGGTACCTACTTACTTCTAGGTGAACAGAGACAGGAGGTGTAAAATAACTAACATTCAGGTACCTACTTACTGCTAGGTGAACAGGGACAGCAGGTATAAAGTAAATAACATCCAGGTATTTACTTACTGCTAGGTGAACAGAGACAGCAGGTGAAAGATTACTAACACCCAGGAATCTTCTTACTGCTAGATGAACAAAGACAGCAGGTGTAAGGTAACTAACATCCAGGTACCTACTTATTGATGGGTGAACAGGGACAATAGGTGTAAAGTGACTAACACTCAGGTACCTACTTTCTGTTAAGTGAATAGGGACAGCAGGTATAATGCAACTAACTCCCAGGTACCTACTTACTGATAGGTGACTAGGTGAACAGGGATAGCAGGTGCAAGGAAAAGGTACCCAACGAATAATGTTAGTAGATTTGACGATATGTTTTTCTTCACCCAGGATTACACCTGGGCCTTTCTTCACCCAGGATAACATCTGGGCCTTTCTTCACCCAGGATAACACCTGGGCCTTTCTTCACCCAGGATAACACCTGGGCCTTTCTTCACCCAGGATTACACCTGGGCCTTTCTTCACCCAGGATAACATCTGGGCCTTTCTTCACCCAGGATAACACCTAGGCCTTTCTTCACCCAGGATAACACCTGGGCCTTTCTTCACCCAGGATAACACCTGGGCCTTTCTTCACCCAGGATTACACCTAGGCCTTTCTTCACCCAGGATAACACCTAGGCCTTTCTTCACCCAGGATTACACCTAGGCCTTTCTTCACCCAGGATAACACCTAGGCCTTTCTTCACCCAGGATTACACCTGGCCTTTCTTCACCCAGGATAACACCTGGGCCTTTCTTCACCCAGGATTACACCTAGGCCTTTCTTCACCCAGGATAACACCTAGGCCTTTCTTCACCAGGATTACACCTGGTCTTTCTTCACCCGGATAACACCTAGCTTTCTTACCAATACACTACGCCTTGAAACAATACCCGCTGACATATACAACATAATAACACTGTACAATACAACACAATAACACTGTACAATACAACACAATACCTCTGTACAACACAATAACACTGTACATTACAACACAATAACGCTGTACCATTCAACATAATAACACTGTACAATACAACACAATAACACTGTACAATACAACATAACACGTCAATACAACACAATAACACTGTACAATACAACACAATACGACCATTCAACAAATAACACTGTACATACAACACAATAACGACTGTACAATATAATAACACTGTAATACAACACAATAACACTGTACAATACACCAGAACACCAATCAAAAATAGACAACAAACAAAACAATAATCAGAATAGAATAGCCAAAGAAACGTGAGAGTACCAACCAGGATAACCGGATAGGTTAGCCAACCAGGATAACCCAGGGTAGGGAGAGTTAGCCAACCAGGATAACCCAGGATAGGGAGAGTTAGCCAACCAGGATAACCCAGAATAGGGAGAGTTAGCCAACCAGGATAACCCAGGATAGGGAGAGTTAGCCAACCAGGATAACCCAGGGTAGGGAGAGAGCCCAGATACCGTAGAATCAACCAGGAATAACCAAGTACCTGTCAGCCCAGAGCCTCAGTACCTAGCCCAGAAACCTCACAGTACCTGCAGCCAAGGAACCTCACAGTACCTGTAGCCCAGGAGCCTCAGAGTACCTGTAGCACAGGAATCTCACAGTACCTGCAGCCCAGGAGCCTCACAGTACCTGTAGCCCAGGAGCCTCACAGTACCTGTAGCCCAGGAACCTCACAGTACCTGCAGCCCAGGAACCTCACAGTACCTGTAGCCCAGGAGCCTCACAGTACCTGCAGCCCAGGAGCCTCACAGTACCTGCAGCCCAGGAGCCTCACAGTACCTGTAGCCCAGGAGCCTACAGTACCTGTAGCCCAGGCTCACGTACCTTCAGCCCAGCAGCCTCACAGTACCTGCAGCCCAGGAGCCTCACAGTACCTGTAGCCCAGGAGCCTCATAGTACCTGCAGCCCAGGAGCCTCACAGTACCTGTAGTCCAGGAGCCTCACAGTACCTGCAGCTCAGGAGCCTCACAGTACCTGTAGCCCAGGATTCTCACAGTACCTGCAGCCCAGGAGCCTCACAGTACCTGTAGCCCAGGAGCCTCACAGTACCTGTAGCCCAGGAGCCTCACAGTACCTGTAGCCCAGGAACCTCACAGTACCTATAGCCCAGGAGCCTCACAGTACCTATAGCCCAGGAGCCTCACAGTACCTGTAGACTAGTACCCTTACAGTACCTGCAGCCCAGAAGCCTCACAGTACCTGTAGCCCAGGAGCCTCACAGTAACTGTAGCCCAGAAGTCAAGCAGTACCTGTAGCACAGGAGCCTCACAGTACTTGTAGCCCAGGAGCCTCATAGTACTTGTAGCACAGGAGCCTCACAGTACCTGTAGCCCAGGAGCCTCACAGTACCTATAACTAAGGAGCCTCACAGTACCTGTAGCCAAGGAGCTTCACAGTACTTGTAGCGCAGGAGCCTCACAGTACCTGTAGAGAAGGAGCCTCACAGTAATTTAAGCCCAGGAGCTTCACAGTACCTGTATTTTAGGAGCCTAACAGTACATCTATCCCAGGAGCCTCACAGTACCTGTAGCCCAGGAGCCCCACAGTACCTATAGCCCATGAGCCTCACAGTACCTGTAGCCCAGGAGCCTTACAGTACATGTAGCCCAGGAACCTCACAGTACCTGTAGCTCAGTAGCCTAACATTACCTGCAGTCCAGGAGCTTCACTGTATCTGAAGCCCAGGAGCCTCACAGTACCTGTAGCCCAGTAGCCTAACATTACCTGCAGTCCAGGAGCTTCACAGTACCTGTAGCCCAGGAGCCTCACAGTACCTGTAGACCAGGAGCCTCACAGTAACTGTTGCTCAGAAGCCTCACAGTACCTGTAGCGCAGGAGCCTCAGAGTACCTGTTGCCAGGAGCCTCACAGTACCTGTATCCCAGGAGCCTCACAGTACATGTAGCCCAGGAGCCTCACAGTACCTGTAGCCCAGTAGCCTAACATTACCTGCAGTCCAGGAGCTTCACAGTATCTGTAGCCCAGGAGCCTCACAGTACCTGTAGCCCAGGAGCCTCACAGTAACTGTTGCCCAGGAGCCTCACAGTACCTGTAGCGCAGGAGCCTCATAGTACCTGTTGGCCAGGAGCTTCACAGTACCTGTAGCCCAGGAGCCTCACAGTACCTGTAGCCCAGGAGCCTACAGACCTGAGCCCAGAGCCTACATACCTGAGCCAGGAGCTCACAGTACCTGTAGCCCAATAGCCTCACAGTACCTGTAGCGCAGGAACCTCACAGTACCTGTAGCCCAGGAGCCTCACAGTACCTGTAGCCTAGGAGCCTCACAATACCTGTAGCCCAGGAGCCTCACAGTACCTGTAGCCTAGGAGCCTCACAGTACCTGTAGCCCAGGAGCATCACAGTTCCTGTAGCCCAGGAGCATCACAGTTCCTATAGCCTAGGAGCCTCACAGTACCAGTACCCCAGGAGCCTCACAGTACCTGTAGCCCAGGAGCCTCACAGTACCTGTAGCCCAGGAGCCTCACAGTATCTGTAGCTCAGGAGCCTCACAGTATCTGTAGCCCAGGAGATTCACAGTACCAGTAGCCCAGGAGCCTCAGAGTACCTGTTGACCAGGAGCCTCACGGTACCTATAGCCCAGGAGCCTCACAGTACCTTTAGCCCAGGAGCCTCACAGTACCTGTAGCCCAGGAGCCTCACAGTAATTGCAGCCCAGGAGCCTCACAGTACCTTTAGCTCAGGAGCATCACAGTACCTGTAGCCCAGGAGCCTCACAGTACCTGTAGCCCAGGAGCCTCACAGTACTTGTAGCTCAGGAGCCTCACAGTACCTGCAGCCCAGGAGCCTCACAGTACCTGTAGCCCAGGAGCCTCACAGTACCTGTAGCCCAGGAGCCTCACAGTACCTGTAGCCCAGCAGCCTCACAGTACCTGTAGCCCAGCTGCCTCACAGTACCTGTAGCCCATGAGCCTCACAGTACCTGTCGCCCAGGAGCCTCACAGTACCTGTAGCCCAGGAGCCTCATAGTCCCTGTAGCCCTGGAGCCTCACAGTACCTGTAGCCCAGAAGCCTCACAGTACCTGTAGCCCAGAAGCCTCACAGTACCTGTAGTCCAATAGCCTCACAGTACCTGTAGCTCAGAAGCCTCACAGTACCTGTAGCCCAGGAGCCTTATAGTACATGTAGCCCAGGGCCTTACAATAACCTGTAGTCCAGGAGTCTTACAGTACCTGTAGCCTAGGGGCTTCACAGTACGTGTAGCCCAGGGGCTTTACAGTACCTGTAGCCCAGGGCCCTTATAGTACCTGTTGTCCAGGGATTTTACAGTACCAGTAGCCCAGGGGCCTATAAAATCTTAATTCGGCTCTGAAAGGCATAATGTGAAGGATGTATAAGTATTTACAAAACGCGAGGTAATCAGTCCCTCTGCTTTGGAATTGGTGATGAGCACTACGGTGCGCAGGAGCCTCAGAGTACCTGTTGGCCAGGAGCCTCACAGTACCTGTAGCCCAGGAGCCTCACAGTACCTGTAGCCCAATAGCCTCACAGTACCTGTAGCTCAGGAACCTCACAGTACCTGTAGCCCAGGAGCCTCACAGTACCTGTAGCCTAGGAGCCTCACAGTACCTGTAACCCAGGAGCCTCACAGTACCAGTAGCCCAGGAGCCTCACAGTACCTGTAGCCCAGGAGCCTCACATTACCTGTAGCCCAGGAGCCTCACAGTATCTGTAGCTCAGGAGCCTCACAGTATCTGTAGCCCAGGAGACTCACAGTACCAGTAGCCCAGGAGCCTCAGAGTACCTGTTGGCCAGGAGCCTCACAGTACCTATAGCCCAGGAGCCTCACAGTACCTTTAGCCCAGGAGCCTCACAGTACCTGTAGCCCAGGAGCCTCACAGTACCTGCAGCCCAGGAGCCTCACAGTACCTTTAGCTCAGGAGCATCACAGTACCTGTAGCCCAGGAGCCTCACAGTACCTGTAGCCCAGGAGCCTCACAGTACTTGTAGCCCAGGAGCCTCACAGTAAACCCGTTGTAGCCCAGGAGCCTCACAGTACCTGTAGCCCAGAGCCTCACAGTACCTGAGCCCAGCCTCACAGTACCTGTAGCCCAGAGCCTCACAGTACCTGTGCCCAGGAGCCTCACAGTACCTGTAGCCCAGGAGCCTCATAGTCCTGTAGCCCTGGAGCCTCACAGTACCTGTAGCCTCAGAAGCCTCACAGTACCTGTAGCCCAGAGCCTCACAGTACCTGTAGTCCAATAGCCTCACAGTACCTGTAGCTCAGAAGCCTCACAGTACCTGTAGCCCAGGAGCCTTATAGTATCTGTAGCCCAGGGGCCTTACAATAACTGTAGTCCAGGGATCTTACAGTACCTGTAGCCTCTTGGCTTCACAGTACGTGTAGCCCAGGGGCCTTACAGTACCTGTAGCCCAGGGGCCTTATAGTACCTGTTGTCCAGGGATTTTACAGTACCAGTAGCCCAGGGGCCTATAAAATCTTAATTCGGCTCTGAAAGGCATAATGTGAAGGATGTATAAGTATATACAAAATGCGAGGTAATCAGTCCCTCTGCTTTGGAACTGGTGATGAGCACTACGGTGTTGAGGAACTGATTTCCTCAAACTCATCCTCCACCGTTCTCTGTATTGGACTGATGAAGCCACTGGCTGGCAAAACTTTTCCAGAATAAAAACGCCCAAATGTTACACGTGTCTCGTTTGTCATTATGTGATTGGACATTAAATGACCTCCAGTCTGCCGATCAACAGTGAAAGTCAGTGCAATTGAATTTTAATAATCATACAAAGGTTGAATCACTGGATCACCTAGTTATTAATACTTCAGAGGATCTACACTCCTCTTATATATTAATTAATAATATATCGGTGATGTAGGATATGTCCAGATAAATGAGGTAGAATAACAGTGTTGAGCGCGGACCACAATATGTAAATCCTTTAAGGACAGGGTATAATTAACTCTCATTAAATTTAATTGCCCACCCACAGAGTGCTTCAGACTCTCTAGAATGGAGTTGTGAGTTTATGTCCATTACAGTGTTTAATGAAAAGTTATAACTAAGATTCTCGCTGGTATTAGATCAGGACGCGATTAGTGACAGGAGGATCGAGCCTTTGTACAGCCTTAAACTGAATGATCCACAAGAGTTTAGCATCGAATAATTTTTTGTATTGGAACCTGCCAGAGTGTTTCCGTAGCTGGTCGTGGACCCCAAGTCTCTTCCTCCACTGATACAGTCAGCTTCACGTCCTGCTACTGACATCTCATTATTATGAAGGATTTGCCGAAGCCTCGTAGGATCCTATGTTATCCCTTAGAAATAAATATTTATCTTCTTTCTTTTGTTCTTTTCATTTTTCCATTCCTTTTTTCCATACTTTTCTTTTTTCCTTTTATTTCCCTCATTTTCATTTTTTCCTCCTCCTTCAGTTACACAAATAATGGAAGTGAGTTAGTTCATCTTCGTTGCATCTTATTATCTTTGATTCATTATTCCTCCTGTGACATAAGGTAAATTTTTATCATTTGTCTCTTAGGTGAAAAATAAATATTTATAGTTATTCGTTGGAGCTCAAAATTTAATGTTGCCCCGTTAATTTGCCATGAGAAAATTATATATTTTAGTGTTATTACAGTTGAATTTTTATTATTATTATTATTATTATTATTATTATTATTATTATTATTATTATTATTATTATTATTATTATTATTATTATTATTATTATTATTATTATTATTATTATTATTATTATTATTATTATTGTGATGATAATGAACAATCAAATTTGTTTCCTATTGAAACATTCTTAAAGTTTAGCCAAAACTTACTTTCTACAATATCATTCTCATCATTTTTACAAAAATATTTATCACTAAAAATGTTTAATATGTCTATGACATTGTTTTTAACATCAATAACATTTGCACTCTTAATTTTATTCCTTTGCTGTTGTATCTCTTTATAGAATGACTGCAAGTGTTTGTTTCAAAGTTTTCCATCAACAGCTAATTATCATTCATTAATTATACACAAAGCCAGAGCCTCTTTAAAAGTTGTTCTGTTCTCTGTCGTCTTCTTAAAAAATAGAAACTCTCCGTTGTTATGACTCTTCAGCCAAACAATATAATCTTCATCAGCCTCACTATATATCCATTTAACATTTCCATTTCATCTGAAATAACTTTGAACTTCCTTTGTGTGTTGATAGTCTTATTAAAATTCCAAGAGTAATATGGAATATAAGCAGTAATATTCATAAATAATGTCAGTCTGTGAGTGATGAACAGGAGAGTGACGTCTCAGTTTATAACATTTACCAGCATCACCTGGAGGTAACACCTCTTCAAGTTCCTCAGTTAACAACCTTTGCTTTATCATTCAGATCCTGGATGTTGTTTTCAAGGTTCATAACTCTCAATCCAAGCAGTCACATCGTTGTAAATTTCCCTTTCATAAAATTATTTACGTCATAACTTATATTCCATATGTATATGTACATGATCTGAACTTCTTAAACAATAATGACATATTTTCAATAAAATTATCAGTATGATATTGTTACGCCCTGTCATAGTTTAATGTTAAAACGAGGTTTTACACTTAATATTATACTCAGGGTTTCTTTAACAATAGCTAAATTAAAGTTTCCTCTAGTTTATAATATTAAATGACTCTATATTATATGACTATGACTGGGTATTGTTTGTGAATGTGTTTAGGAAACTAGATGACTTTAAAGTGTGAAGTACTGAGCGGCTCGTTTGTCCTCCCCCCCCTTCTATACAGAGTAGAGGTCAAACCTAGGCGCTCTACTCAGGTCAGTTCTCTCTCACCCTTTGTGTGGTGAGCATACCTTCAGTCTTTCCGAGACTCTTCAGTTCTCTCTCACCCTTGGTATGGTGAGCATACCTTCAGTCTCTCCGAGACTCTTCAGTTCTCTCACCCTTGGTATGATGAGCATACCCTCAGAGGCTCTCCGAGACTCTTCAGTTCTCTCACCCTTGGTATGGTGAGCTTACCCTCTCAGGCTCTCCGAGACTCTTCAGTTCTCTCACCCTTGGTATGGTGAGCTTACCCTCTCAGGCTCTCCGAGACTCTTCAGTTCTCTCACCCTTGGTATGGTGAGCTTACCCTCTCAGGCTCTCCGAGACTCTTCAGTTCTCTCACCTTTGGTATGGTGAGCTTACCCTCTCAGGCTCTCCGAGACTCTTCAGTTCTCTCACCTTTGGTATGGTGAGCTTACCCTCTCAGGCTCTCCGAAACTCAGTTCGCTCTCGCCTCTGGAATGTTGAGCATACCCTTAAAGGCTCTCTTATTTCCTCAAGAAGTCCTGTCTAGAGAATAGACTTGGGAACTCTGGTTCACTAGCGAGTTGTGACCCGTATGGAAGCAGTGATAGTGACCTTCAGTGCAGTGATTCTTTGCTTAAGTCTAGTGATAAACTCTAACTTATTATTGACATTGTGAAGTGTTTCAATTTAAAGGAAGTGTCATATATATATCCTCTTTCCGTGTTATTATATTAAGACTGTACAGATAAAGGTAACTTGTGGTGCTTATATGAGAGTGAAAGTAAGGCCTATTTAAAGTGTGTACAACCCTCCTAAGAGTAAGGAGGTTATAGGATTCTTTTATTTTACTAAGTGTTCTGAAAAGCTTAGTATATTCTTAAATAAAAACCTGAAAAGACTTTAAAGATCTCAGTTCGCCTTATACTTTGATAATTCTTAGCACCTGCTGTACTGTTGTTGCGATAAGCACTAAACTAATTAGTGGTCTATAGGCCCTTATCGTAATAGATATCTACTTATCACATAATCAAACCATTTAATACAAGAATAGTCACAAGGAATAAAAAACAACAAATGTAAAATTATCAGAGTTCATCAAATCTGATCTTTAAAATTATTTATCTGGCAGAAATCATCAATATGACTCCAGGATCTACCAATAAATGAATCACCATTAAAATCACTCAAAAAACAAATAACATGAAATATATGATTAAAAAGTATTTTAAAGTCATCAGAGATTCAACATAATTATTCCAGGGTGACACTATGGCTGCAAAAATGACATATACAGAGGCATAAATTATAGCACCGTATTATCTCTGCAGATGATAGTAGAATATGTATGAGAGACATCCACTGAGGACATAGCAAATTCAAGATGGCATATAAAACGTCTTCCAGTGGGCCACTGACAACATAATGTTTACTGAGGACAAGTTTCAGGTACTACGTTATAGAAAGATTGAGGAAATAATAACTGGAATAAAACATAACTCATAATCACTCTATGAAGAGTAAGACTAATGTGAGAGACCTAGGAGTGATTATGTCAAATATTTTCAAGTATCACAAAGTGTCACTATCACATCCACGAGGAAAATGATAGACTGGATAAGTAGAACCTTCAAAATAAGAGACGTCAAGTAAGTGATGATACTATTCATGTCATTTGCTCTCTCTGTTAGAGTACTGTTGTACTCTAACAGCTCCATTAAAGGAAGGTAAAATTCCAGACCAAGAGAATGAGCAGAGAACCTTCACTTCTCGCATAGATTCAGTTAAGCACTTAAAGTACTGGAAACATTTGAAGTCCCTCGATTTACACTCCATGGAATGTAGACGAGAAAGGTGTGTTGTAATCTACTTCTAGAAAATTCTAGGACTGGTCCCAAATCTGCTCACACAAATAAGTATGAAGGGACGAGGACTTCTCAGCTTCGTCACATCAAGTATAAGAGAGACTTCGACCTCAGGCTGCTTTAACAAGTTTCTTAAGTCACTGTCAGATCATCCTGGCTGTGGTGCCTATCTTGAACTTCACGTGGCTGCCACCAACAACCAGATTGATCAGGTCATCCAGTGGAAGGGTTGGTCTGGGACCTGGCAGCGGGGGCGTTGATCCGAGGAACACTCCAGGTACACTGTTCTTGTACCATTATTATGAAACTTTGCATTCTTTTATTAACCTGGTTATTCTGGCTGTTACCGTATTATCCTGGTCATACTGTCATAGTATCAACCTTGTCACTACGGCTGTCCTTATATCATCCTGGTCACTACGGCTGTCCTTGAATCATCCTATTCACAGTGTCCTTGTATCATCCCGGTCACAAATTTAAAAAAAATAAAATCATAATAAGAACGAACACATTGGTGATTTTTTTTAACTTCCTAAAAAAATTACCGTCATGAAAGAGCTCCCGAGTTTGTCAGCTGATGATGCAGCAGATATTTCACACTGATGTCAAGACTTGCATGATCTAGGAGACTGTTTCTGGAAGCAAGAGGAGTAGGAGAGAGATAACTCGCTGGCGCTGGTCTTCCTGGAAGTGCCACGATATATCAGGTATCCTGACAACTGCAATACTGTCTCTAGAAGTGCAACGATCCATCATGCCTCCTGGTAAATACTGCACGTACACTAGAGGTGTCGCGATCCATCACGCATACCGACACCTTCAACACGAAGGTTTGTGGCTTCCGTCTGTTTATCGCAGCAACAACTAGAGAAAGCTTATGCTCTTTCCTCTTAGAATAAGCTTGTAAATACAGTTAGGAACCCTTAACCTGACCTTGTAAAACACTTGTGTAAAAACAGAAAGTAAGAATAGGAAGGTAAGTCATGTACAGAGACAAAGACATGAGTAGGGTTCATATTTGGTAAGTTGTGTATAAGTGGTGCTTCAACAATTCAGACGTTTCTTCATAAGGTGCTTATGTTGTGTTGTTGATGTTAGTGTCTGAGGAGGCGCTTGACGCCATGTTTGTCTCACTATATTTTACTTTATGTAAAATTTGATGCTGTTTCCTTCCCAGTCAGTACTCTGTACCAGGTCTTGTCCATCAGTCAGTACTCTGTACCAGGTCTTGTCCATCAGTCAGTACTTTGTACCAGGTCTTGTCCATCAGTCAGTACTCTGTAACAGGTCTTGTCCATCAGTCAGTACTCTGTACCAGGTCTTGTCCATCAGTCAGTACTCTGTACCAGGTCTTGTCCATCAGTCAGTACTCTGTACCAGGTCTTGTCCATCAGTCAGTACTCTGTACCAGGTCTTGTCCATCAGTCAGTATTCTGTACCAGGTCTTGTTCATCAGTCAGTACTCTGTACCAGGTCTTGTCCATCAGTCAGTACTCTGTACCAGGTCTTGTCCATCAGTCAGTACTCTGTAGCAGGTCTTGTCCATCAGTCAGTACTCTGTACCAGGTCTTGTCCATCAGTCAGTACTCTGTACCAGGTCTTGTCCATCAGTCAGTACTCTGTACCAGGTCTTGTTCATCAGTCAGTACTCTGTACCAGGTCTTGTCCATCAGTCAGTACTCTGTACCAGGTCTTGTCCATCAGTCAGTACTCTGTACCAGGTCTTGTCCATCAGTCAGTACTCTGTACCAGGTCTTGTCCATCTTTCAGTACTCTGTACCAGGTCTTGTCCATCAGTCAGTACTCTGTACCAGGTCTTGTCCATCAGTCAGTACTCTGTACCAGGTCTTGTCCATCAGTCAGTACTCTGTACCAGGTCTTGTCCATCAGTCAGTACTCTGTACCAGGTCTTGTCCATCAGTCAGTACTTTGTACCAGGTCTTGTCCATCAGTCAGTACTCTGTACCAGGTCTTGTCCATCAGTCAGTACTCTGTACCAGGTCTTGTCCATCAGTCAGTACTCTGTACCAGGTCTTGTCCATCAGTCAGTACTCTGTACCAGGTCTTGTCCATCAGTCAGTACTCTGTACCAGGTCTTGTCCATCAGTCAGTACTCTGTACCAGGTCTTGTCCATCTTTCAGTACTCTGTACCAGGTCTTGTCCATCAGTCAGTACTCTGTACCAGGTCTTGTCCATCAGTCAGTACTCTGTACCAGGTCTTGTCCATCAGTCAGTACTCTGTACCAGGTCTTGTCCATCAGTCAGTACTCTGTACCAGGTCTTGTCCATCAGTCAGTACTCTGTACCAGGTCTTGTCCATCAGTCAGTACTCTGTACCAGGTCTTGTCCATCAGTCAGTACTCTGTACCAGGTCTTGTCCATCAGTCAGTACTCTGTATCAGGTCTTGTCCATCAGTCAGTACTCTGTACCAGGTCTTGTCCATCAGTCAGTACTCTGTACCAGGTCTTGTCCATCAGTCAGTACTCTGTACCAGGTCTTGTCCATCAGGCAGTACTCTGTACCAGGTCTTGTCCATCAGTCAGTACTCTGTACCAGGTCTTGTCCATCAGGCAGTACTCTGTACCAGGTCTTGTCCATCAGTCAGTACTCTGTACCAGGTCTTGTCCATCAGTCAGTACTCTGTACCAGGTCTTGTCCATCAGTCAGTACTCTGTACCAGGTCTTGTCCATCAGTCAGTACTCTGTACCAAGTCTTGTCCACCAATCAGTAATCAGCAACAGGTCTGCTTTACCAATTAGTACTCTGTAACAAATCTTCTGTACCAATCAGTATTCTGTAAGAGAACTTTTGTACCAATCAGTACTATGTAAGAGGACTTCTGTACAAATCAGTACTCAGTAACAGATCTTCTCTACCATTCAGTACTCTGTAATATGTCTTGTTTACCAATCACTACTCAGTAACAGATCTTCTGTACCAATCAGTACTCTGTAACAGGTCTTCTGTACCAATCAGTACTCTGTAACAAGTCTTCTGTGCCAATCAGTACTCTGTAACAAGTCTTCTGTGCCAATCAGTACTCTGGTATAGGTCTTCTGTACAAATCAGTACTCTCTAACAAATCTACCCTACAAATCTGTACTCTCTAACAGGTCTTCTGTACCATTCAGTACTCTGTTATAGATCTTCTGTACCAATCAGTACTTTGTAACAGGTCTTCTCTACCAATCAGTACTCTCTAATATGTCTTGTTTACCAATCACTACTCAGTAACAGATCTTCTGTACCAATCAGTACTCTGTAACAGGTCTTCTGTACTAATGAGTACACTGTAACAGGTCTTCTGTACCAATCAATACTCTGTAACAGGTCTTCTGTACCAATCACTTCTCTGTAATAGATCTTGTCTATCAAACAGAACTCTGTTACAGGTATTGAATCCCAATCAATACTCTGTATCAGGTCTTCTCTACCAATCAGTACTCTCTAACAGGTATTCTCTACCAATCAGTACTCAGTAACAGATCTTCTCTATCAATCAGTACTCAGTAATATGTCATGTTTACCAATCACTACTCTGTTATAGGTCTTCTCTACCAATCAGTACTCTTTTATAAGTCTTCTCTATCAATCTGCAAAAATCATGACTCTCGTACAAAGAGATTCATATGCAGCCTGAATTATTCTTATTATAGAAACGTTTCTCCCACAAGAGACTTTGTCATTCCCATACAGACTTAAAAACAAGGAAATATATAGAACGTAGAGTTGAGGTCACTTGAAATGTAGGCGGAGTGCACAAAATAGTGAAGTCATACAAAAACTCTGCAGAACACTACAAAAACAATTATTAATCAATAAAAAAAATACATAAACAATTGTTAAACAATAAAAACACTACTAGATCACTGTGAAACACGACAAAAACACTACTTAAAAAACTACAAAAACAATAACACTTACAGGTGCTCCTTGAAGGCGTAAGATCCATTTAGGTAAAACACTGGAGATACTGAAGCTTCCCGTTTGTAGTACAAATGACCACAGAGTCTAAACAACGATCATTTAAGTCCTTTACCTTGTTGATATTCCTGCAGCAGTCTACAGCCATGAAGACTTAAATGAAAGCTATTGTTTAAAATAATAATAATAATAATAATAATAATAATAATAATAATAATAATAATATAATAAGCTTTATTTCTACAGGTACATAATACAACTTATTCAGACCATGGCTGACATCAAAGACATACTATATATACTATATATATATATATATATATATATATATATATATATATATATATATATATATATATATATATATATATATATATATATATATATGTCGTGCCGATTAGGTAAAACTTGCGATTTTGGCTTAAATAGCAACGCTCACCTTGCCATATAAGACAAGTGAAAATTTGTGTATGCAATAATTTCGCCAAAATCATTCTGAACATAACGAAAAAAATATATGTCATTGTGTTTGTTTATTATTAAATTAATGTTAACGTATGTAAAATATATTTAGTTGGGTTAGGCTAAATTAAATTGCGCTTGTTGTAATAAGGTTAGGTAGGTTTTCAAAGTTTCTCTTGGTACAAAATTATAAATTCTTACATTAACATAAATGAAAAAAATATATCTTTAAACGTATAAGATAAAATTTTAGAAAGTACTTAATTTTAGATGAGTTCTTGCTAATTGACCAGTTTTACCTAATCGGCACGACATATATATATAATATATATATATATATATATATATGTCGTGCCGATTAGGTAAAACTTGCGATTTTGGCTTAAATAGCAACGCTCACCTTGCCATATAAGACAAGTGAAAATTTGTGTATGCAATAATTTCGCCAAAATCATTCTGAACATAACGAAAAAATATATTTCATTGTGTTTGTTTATTATTAAATTATTGTTAACGTATCTAAAATATATTTAGTTGGGTTAGGCTAAATTAAATTGCGCTTGTTGTAATAAGGTTAGGTAGGTTTTCAAAGTTTCTCTTGGTACAAAATTATAAATTCTTACATTAACATAAATGAAAAAATATATCTTTAAACGTATAAGAGAAAATTTTAAAAGGACTTAATTTTAGATGAGTTCTTGCTAATTGACCAGTTTTACCTAATCGGCATGACATATATATATATATATATATATATATATATATATATATATATATATATATATATATATATGTCGTGCCTAATAGGTAAAACTGGTCAATTAGCAAGAACTCATCTAAAATTAAGTCCTTTCTAAAAATTTCTCTTATATGTTTGAAGATATATTTTTTTCATTTATGTTAAGGTTAAAAAAATTAATTTTGCACCAAAAGAACCTTATTATAACAAGCGCAATTTAATTTAGCCTAATCCAACTAAATATATTTTTGATGTGTGTCACACATCAGAAGGAAAGTATACTATACATGAGGAGGTCAATGGCATTATAAAGAGAAGCCTCGCCACGGCCCGTTGCTCAGCTCAACGAGAACCCCAAGTGTATTTGGGCTTCACCACATTTATTAAAGGAAACGTTTCGCCACAAGTGGTTTCTTCAGTTCTAATGACTGAAGAACCCACGTGTGGCGAAACGTCCTAAACTGTACACAAATGTTCCTTTCCACATTTACAACTATATATGCCCCTGCTTTTGTGTCTCTGTAGGATTGATAAAGCCTCAGGTGTGCGAAACTTTTTCATAGTAAATCTACCATACATTGCATATGTGTATAGTTTTTGGTGTCGTTCTTGACCCGGCAAATATGAGTTGATTCAGCAGCAAATACTTTTTACTATGTAACTTGTTTTTAACCTGTTTTTAACCTGTTTGTCACTTGTTTGTAACTTGTTTGTAACCTGTTTAAAACATGCAATAGTCAAAGTCTCTTCTTCTGTCATATTCTCTTCATTATTTCCATGTTTTCTGCTAAGAGTGATATATCAGGGTCAGTCCTCAGTGTCAGGTCGTATATATATAGTATCAGTATTAGTGTGTTCTCTGGCCCACCTTATTTATCAATAAAAAATATAGGGATACACACACGTAGAACAGAGAGCAGATTTGAACAGAAATAATGAGAATGTTGTGTTCAGCTGGACAAAGACAGCATCCAGACACAGAGTGAAGAAATGCTCATACAATATTGAGTAAATGTACAAGAAATTAAACAAACTTTACTCTTGGACTGATACTCTTCCTGAGATACGTAAACGCTGTTTGTGAAATAAAATCCTTTGTGTATGAAGGACGTCGATCTAATGAAAAAAAAAATATTGGAAAGGAAACTGGAAAAAGACTATGAAAGAACCTTGACAGCCAGAGAAAATAGTGAGACACTTACTGTTAGTTCTCGACACCAGCCAATTCAAGGGTAAGAAATAAGGGGAAGAAAAAGACAGATAAGACGAAATATAGACTTGGGAACAAAAACCACAAGCTCAGACTGAGTCACAAATAACCTGAGCACACAAGACAAACTTCAGACTGCATTTCGGACCAGCTACGGTGTTGTGACCTTTTTATTCCTTAACTCAGGCTGGTGAAGGTACTATGGGTAAGCATATAACTGATGGCACACATCAATCCAGTAACTACGTTGAGTATGACAAACTTGAACATTACATTCAGGTATCTTATAAAAGTCCTTCAGAACCTTGTATATTATGCATGTCAGATCTATCCCAGAGTATGCAGCACCAGCATGGAGCATTCACCTGAATAAACATATCCAGAAACTTTGGAAATTCCAGAGATTTGAGAAACTTGTTTAGGCGTTTATGGCAATAACCTACAAAAAAGAATAAAGATATTAAACATTACATGACTGGAAATGAGAAGATAAAGGGGTGACATGATTACGATGTACAAGATACGTAGAGAACTAGACAGGGCAGACAGAGAGTGACTGGAAGGAAGGAACTGGGTACAAAGGCCTTAGATGGAATGACTCACGTAATCGTAATAACACGATTGACACAAATCACAGCCAGGCATTCCAAAAAATGTCTCACCGGTTATCATGTAGGCACAATGAGTGTTCAAAAACTGAGCTCACCAACATTGATAATAAAGCTTCTAACGTTGGCAGACAGGATGGTTATAGACTGGCTCCTCGTGGTTACGTACAGCTACACTAAACAGGGATCATATGTTAATCCTAATTTTTAGAGGGATGGACTGGTAAGGAAGTGGAAGGTCAAAGGTCAAATGACCAAAAGCTCCAGTGGCGGGTCGTCATATAACTAAGACCCGCATCAAAAAACACTTGTCCTGTTTTCTGGCGAATCTTACCTAACCGCACTTAGGTGTATCAAGTGACTGTCGTGGCCGCAGCCAGGACATCAGGACCTTGTATGGTGGTCTTGTATAAGAAACGAACCCACCTGCCTAACAGAAACAGCAGCTGAGATACTCTCATTGTGCTCCGTGGTTAATTTTTTCCTGTCTCCCTCTTTCTCACAAGCGATGAGTTAAAAGGACGAAATGGACAAATATCAGAAGTTTGTTTGAGGTTAGGTTAGGTAAGATTAGTCAGGAAACAAGACAAGTGTTTTCTAACGAGGGTTTTAGTTATATTATGACCTACCACTAGAACGTTTGGTCATCTGACCGAGGCCTTCCACTGGCTTACCAGTCTTCCTATTCAAAAATTAATAGTATTAATATATTTTGTTTGAAAAAGTTGTAATGAAGATAAATAAAAAAAATGACATAAGGAAGAGAAAAGGGGGGGAAAAAAGTATAGGACTTGACAAAGGAAAAACATGATGACAGAGAACGATCTCAAAAAAGAAATGGTAGAAATTACAGAATACAAAGATAATGATGATATAGCCAACATTAGGTGATACTTTTAACTTGGCAGGTGAAGGTGAGAGGTGAAGATCCTTCAGACAGTGATGAAGACAGACTTTGTCTGAGAGGTGAGGCTCATATGGAATGAGAAGAAGTAACTTTCCTAATGTAATTTCAGAAACAACTTCCGTGTCAGCGTTAACTTGAACTTTTATAATGCGAAAGTTAACGTGAAGTGACTTTATTTCTGCTCCACCAACAATCTCCTTTTATAAATGATGCTTAAACACATTTGTTTTATTTTAGAAATGGTCAATATAATAACTTATTTGATATGTCAAGGTATTTTATTAATGAAAAAAAAGACATTTTAAGCATATATTCTAAATTTATTTCTGACATAAGAGAAGTTGTTAATTTATATGAAAACGTCCTTGATGTAACTCTTCTGGGGTCTTGTTCCAGGTCTTGTGTGGATCCATGTGTTCCTACGCTGCCCTCCACACCATGGATAATAACATAATATTGGAATAAAAAGACTTGGTTGGTCACTACTTAATGGTACAAGTCGGTCCCAAAAATCGTTATAAGTTTCATTCTCTTATGGTCGATTATTTGTGTAAGAAAGATTTGTTGGAATTTTTAACCTGGGGTAGAGAGGATTAGCTTCCAAGGATAACCCAGGGTAGGGAGGGTTAGCGCCGAAGGATAACCCAGGGAAGGGAGGGTTATCCACCCAGGGTGGGATGGTTACCCACCCAAGGTAACCCAAGAAAGTATGTACGTCATCGATAACTGTATTATTTCCATTGTGGTCCATCAATCTTGTCCCCCCATGATGCCACCCATGAAAGTCAACTAACAGCAAGGTACCTACGTACTGCTGGGTAAACAGGGGCAACAGGTGTAAGGTGACTAACACCCAGGTACCTACTTACAGCTGAAAGAACAGGGGCAGCAGGTGTAAGGTGACTAACACAAAGGTACCTACTTACTTCTAAGTGAACAGGGACACCATGTAGAAGGGGGAATGCCTAACATTCCCCCCCCCCCAGCCTAGGAATTGAACCACAGACATTCTCTGCGTGAGGTGAGTGCAGTGCCAACTGAGCCACGGGTATAGAGTCTACACTAAACTAGCAGATTCAGATGCAAATTTTAAATCTATATATGTTTATAAATATTGTTTGTGTAGTTAAGAAAGAAAATATTGAACAAAAAGAGAGTTTTTCTTGTATACTTTATTGAATTATATATTTGAGGGTTCGATTCCCGACCAGTTGCAATATTATCTGCTTAAAAACGTATATATATATATATATATATATATATATATATATATATATATATATATATATATATATATATATATATATATATATATATATATATATATATATATATACACGTGTGTGTGTGTAGATTTGTGTTGTGGTAGAATCATGTAACGACTATGTGTTCTAATAGTAATGTGTAGTGATTATTTTGTTGTGTTGTGATAACAGTGTTTTTTTTATAGTGTTGTCATAGCATTAAGTAGTGATAGTGTTGTTAAACTATTGTGTAATGATGATAGTGTTCTATTGTTATAGTATTGTGTTGTGATAGAATTTTGATAATATCACCACTAATCACTATACAAATATGTCACTACTACACACTATACAGAACTGTCACCATTATTCACTATACAAGACTATTACCCCTTCACATTATGCAGAACTATCACTACTAGACATTATTCAAAATTATCATCACAACTAACTTCAACAGTCTATCACCACTACTCAATATACAAAACAATCACCTCTACTCACTGTACAAAAGTATCACCAATAATCACTATAAAAAAAAACTTTCACCAGTACAGAAAACTATCACTTCTCAAAATTATAACCACAATACACTGTATAAAACTATCACTACACAAAACCATCATCATTATGCTATATATATATATATATATATATATATATATATATATATATATATATATATATATATATATATATATATATATATATATATATATATATATATATATATATATATATATGTCGTGCCGATTAGGTAAAACTGGTCAATTAGCAAGAACTCATCTAAAATTAGTCCTTTCTAAAATTTTCTCTTATACGTTTAAAGATATATTTTTTCATTTATGTTAATGTAAAAATTTATAATTTTGTACCAAGAGAAACTTTGAAAACCTACCTAACCTTATTACAACAAGTGAAATTTTAAATTTAGCCTAACCCAACTAAATATATTTTAGATACGTTAACATTAATTTAATAATAAACAAACACAATGAAATATATTTTTCGTTATGTTCAGAATGATTTGGCGAAATTATTGCATACACAAATTCTCACTTGTCTTATATGGCAAGAAGAGCGTTGCTATTTAGCCAAAATCTCAAGTTTTATAATCGGCACGACTATATATATATATATATATATATATGTCGTGCCGATTAGGTAAAACTTGCTATTTTGCCTTAAATAGCAACGCTCTTCTTGCCATATAAGACAAGCGAAAATTTGTGTATGCAATAATTTCGCAAAAATCATTCTGAACCTAACGAAAAAAATATATTTCATTGTGTTTGTTTATTATTAAATTAATGTTAACGAATCTAAAATATATTTAGTTGGGTTAGGCTAAATTAAATTGCGCTTGTTGTAATAAGGTTAGGTAGGTTTTCAAAGTTTCTCTTGGTACAATATTATAAATTTTTACATTAACATAAATGAAAAAAATATATCTTTGAACGTATAAGAGAAAATTTTAGAAAGGACTTAATTTTAGATGAGTTCTTGCTAATTGACCAGTTTTACCTAATCGGCACGACATATATATATATATGTGTCGTGCCGATTAGGTAAAACTAGCGATTTTGGCTTAAATAGCAACGCTCATCTTGCCATATAAGACAAGCGAAAATTTGTGTATGCAAAAACCTTATTGATTAAGTCGGATAACTGGACCAGGATACTGACTACTTGTTACAAAAACCCAGTAACAGGCTGAATGCTAGAGGGGCATTCCATTCTAGTGTTCACTGGAGATGTCTATTTCTAATAGATATCGCGTCTTTTGTAACATGGTGTGATGTGATCGAATAGTGTAATGATGAAAGTTTGATGTTATCTTAGAATAGTGAAGTGATGGTTGTGTAGTGATAGTGATAATATTGTTTTTTGGTGAGTGTTGTGTTGGGGTGATGTGATAGTATTGTGAAGTGATAGTGATGTGTTGTGATAGTATTGTGAAGTGATAGTGATGAGTTGTGATAGTATTGCATAGTGATGATAGTGCTGTGATATTATTGTGTAGCGATGATAGTGTTGTGTTTCATAGTATTGTGAAGTGATGATAGTGTTGTATTGTGAGAATATTTTGTTTTGGTGATAGTGTTGTGATGCATTAGTATTGTGTAGTGATAGAATAGTATAGTGATGACTGTGGTGTGTTAGTATTGGGTAAGGATGAGTTTTGCCCTGTGATAGTATTGTCTAGTAGTGATAGTGTTGTTATTATAGCATTGTGTATTCATGGCAGTGTTGTGTTGTGATAGTATTGTGTAGTGATGGTGTTATGTTGTGTTAGAATAGTGTAGTGATGATAGTGTTGCGTCATGAGAGTACTCTATAGTAATGTAATAATAGTATTATGTAGTGGTAAAAGTGTTGTGATAGTATAGAGGAGTGATGATGGTATTGTGTCAGTATTGTGTAGCGATAAGTATTGTGTCAGTATTGTGTAGCGATAAGTATTGCAATATTGAGTAGTGATAAGTTTTGCCCATATGATAGTACTGTTTAGTAGTGATAGAGTTGTGTTATGATAGCACTGGTAGTGTTGTGTTATGATAGTATTGGTAGTGTTGTGTTATGATAGTATTAGTACTGTTGTGTTATGGTAGTGTTGGTAGTGTTTTGTTATGTTAGTATTGGTAGTGTTGTATTATGATAGTATTGGTAGTGTTGTATTATGATAGTATTGGTAGTGTTGTATTATGATAGTATTGGTAGTGTTGTGTTATGATAGTATTGGTAGTGTTGTGTTATGATAGTATTGGTAGTGTTTTGTTATGATAGTATTGGTAGTGTTGTGTTATGATAGTATTGGTAGTGTTGTGTTATGATAGTATTGGTAGTGTTGTATTATGATAGTATTGGTAGTGTTGTATTATGATAGTATTGGTAGTGTTGTGTTATGATATTATTGGTAGTGGAGTGTTGTGGAAGTAATGTACAGTAATGACAGTGTCGTGTTGTGATAGTACTGTGTAGTGATGATAGTATTGTGTTGTGATAGTATTGTGTAGTGATTGATTAGTAGTTTGTGTGTTGAGTTTTGATAGTATGATAGTGTTGTGTTGTCATATTATTGTATAGTGATGATAGTGTTGTGCGTCATAGTATTTTCAAGTTATGGTGAGTGTGTTCTGATAGTATTGTGTAGTGATTATAGTGTTGAGTTGTCATATTATCGTGTAGTGATGATAGTGTTGTGTTGTGATAGTATTGTGTTTTATTGATAGTGTTGTGTATTGTTGATGTGTTGTGATAATATTGTGTATTGATGATAGTGGTTGAGTTGTAGTATTTTGTGTAGTGATGATAGTCTTGTGACAGTACTTTTGTTGTATTGATAGTATTGTGATAGTTGATGTGTGTGATAATATGGTATTGTGTATGTGAAAGTGTTAGTATTGTGTAGTGATGATAGTCTTGTGACAGTACTGTGTAGTGTTGATAGTATTGTGATAGTATTAGTATAATGTTGTGGATGAAATTGTGTTTTGTTAGTGTTGTAGGTTCGATGGAGTGAGTTTTGCGTTGTGATGATTGTATTGTCTTTTATTAGTAGCGATAGTTTTGAGTTTTCTATATGACAGTAATGTGTACTTTTGGAAGTGATGTATTGTGCTAGTATTGTGTAGTGATGGTGTTGTGTTGTGTTAGCATAGTGTAGTGATGATAGTGTTGCATTATAACACTGTGTAATAATGCCAGTCGCGAATTGTAATAATATTATGTAGTGGTGAAAGTGTTGTGATAGTATAGAGCAGTACTCACCTATTTGTGGTTACAGGGGTCGAGTCATAGCTCCTGGCCCCGCCTCTTCACTGATTGCTACTAGGTCCTCTCTCTTCCTGCTCCATGAGCTTTATCAAACCTTGTCTTAAAACTATGTATGGTTCCTGCCTCCACTACGTCACTTTCCAGGCTATTCCACTTCCTGACAACTCTATGACTGAAGAAATACTTCCTAACATCCCTTTGACCCATACGAGTCTTCAACTTCCAATTGTGACCCCTTGTTTCTGTGTCCCCTCTCTGGAACATCCTGTCTCTGTCCACCTTATCTATTCCTCTCAGAATTTTATATGTCATTATCATGTCTCCCCTAACCCTCCAGTCCTCTAGTGTCGTCAGGGCGATTTTCCTTAACCTTTCTTCGTAGGACAATACCCTTAGCTCTGGGACTAGTCTTGTTGCAAACCTTTGCACTTTCTCTAATTTCTTGACATGCTTGACCAGGTGTGGGTTCCAAACTGGTGCTGCATACTCCAGTATGGGCCTGACGTATATGGTATACAGAGTCTTGAATGATTCCTTAGTGAGGTATTGGAATGCTATTCTTAGGTTTGCCAGCCGCCCGTATGCTGCAGCAGTTATCTGTTTGATGTGTGCCTCAGGAGATGTGCTCGGTATTATACTCACCCCAAGATATTTTTCCTTGAGTGAGGTTTGCAGTCTTTGGCCACCTAGACTATACTGCTAAAAATATCCAGCCAAGACAGGACTCGCAGCAATGGTTTCAAGTTGAAAAAATTCAGATTCAGGAAGGATATAGGAAAGCACTGCTTTTGTAATAGAGTTGTGGATGAGTGGAACAAACTCCCGAGTACCATCATAGAAGCTAAAACGTTTTGTAGTTTTAAAAATATGTTAGATAAATTCATGTGTTGGTGTGGGTGGGTGTGAGTTGGACCTGACCTAGGTCTGATGCCGTGCTCCTTCCTTAAGTGGAAGTGACCTGACTAGGTAGGTCATTGGTCTAAACCAGCAGGTAACATGGACCTGCTTAGCATGGGTCAGTAGGCCTGCTCCAGTGTTCCTTCTTTCCTATGTTCTTATGTTCTTAATATACTTTGTAACTGTATCAATACACAAAACTAAGAACACTACATAAAACTATCATTATTAAAAATCTATCATTACTATACACCATGCAAAATTATCACTACTACACAAAATTACCACTACATACTATATATATAACTATCAACAATACACTATTGTCAGGGGAACGCCTTTTGCCTGGTCAGAAGTATGGAAAAATAAATAATAAATAACTTAGTGGAATAATAATACAAAAAAATATTAAAAATAATTTAATTCAATAAAATAAAACGGTTGGCTTGTGTTGGTTAGAGATCATTAGACAGGAGAAACTTGTAAGTCCGGGAGATCTTATTGTTATGATGTCAATTGTGCTGAGTAGGTGGTGGCAGTAGGATATTGAGTAGGTGGTGGCAGTAGGATATTGAGTAGGTGGTGGCAGTAGGATATTGAGTAGGTGGTGGCAGTAGGATATTGAGGTCATCCCAGACATGAGTCATAACGTATATATTATCAAAATACACTGAATTCTCATGAATTTGATATACGTGGCATACACAGTGATAAAGGCGAAAGGCATCGTGCAGTGTTCCTTCTTTCTTATGTCCTAATGTTCTAATATTTAATAAAACCTCTATAAGTAGAGAAAACAGTGTATTATTTAGAATCTGGTTGTAACGAAGCTTGATGGTACGCTTGTGAGATGTCTAATTCAGAGAAGAACTTACAGTTATGAAATTTATATGTCATGATCGATTACTGGCGTGGGTTCTGCATCCCTTTTGGCGATCCCAGTCGGTAAGAATTATCTGGTTTCTTAGCCATGACGATTGGTGAACACAAAGCTGATTTAGAAGGTTCTATGATATTTAACTTTAATAGTTTGTCAACTTTATTTCAGAACGTTTTCCGTAAGTGAACGAGAACACGATAGTTTCCGTCTTATTTGTTCATTGGCTGACAGTTCAGTCTTGTGAACAACGGTTGTGGTAAGTCTTAAGAATGCATCTTAATATAAGTAATAAAAACGCATCTTAAAAAGATGTATACTAAAGCACTTACTAGAGACTTTTGTTTTCTAGATAGTTCACTGCTGATGTTGACGTTTGAGATACTCGTTGGAGAGTCAACCATTAGAATATGAAGCAATTCCTTAGATTCAGTCTGAGATTCGTTATCTATTATACAAACTTTACACTCGGAAGAATCATAACTGTTAACTAAACTGTAAGACATAGTATCGTCGTCAAAAGAGTTTAAACAAAGATTAACTTCTCTACGATGGTACAGTTTCGATATATTGACATGATACATTGTTTTCTTACCCTTGACAACCAAGATATAATCTTCCTTACCACAGACCTTTTCTACTTTATACCGTCCCAGCCGTGGAAATTAACAATTTGTTCGATTTGTCTAGTAAAAGAACCAAAACTTCATTATCAATATTAAATTTACGCTTAGAGCTCTTTTGGTCCATATAGGTCTTGTATGTTTCCATGGATATATTCAGGTTCTTAACAACAATTCAGCGGTTTCTTCTAACCTTTATCTAAGATCTTACAGAAACTGATATGTGCTTTGAACTTCAGGGTTAATATCTTTGGACCTCAGTTCATTGAAGATAAATAGAGGTCCACGAGCTTGCCTTCCATAGAGTAATTCGAAAGAGGAATATCCAAGGGAATCACTTGTGATTTTATGCATAACAGAGAGGACACGGCAGATGTCTATGCCAGTCAGTTGGTTTAAGAAAACAAAGTTTCTTTAATATTGACTTTAGGATGGCATGTTGTCGTTCCACTCTTCCATTACAATTTGGATGGTAAGGTGTAGTGAAGAGAGGTTGAACACCCACAAGGTGATAAACTTGGTCCATTAATTCGTAAGTAAATTGTGTTCCTTGATCAGAATTTCTTTGGGCATTCCTGCCAGGGAAAAAATAGAGAGTAATGCTTCTGCCGCTTCTATTGAGGTAATGGATTTGAAGGATACAGCCTCTGGGAAACTAGATGGTAATCAGTTATAGTCAAGATATATTTATGATCTGATGAACGAGGAATAATAAGACCAACTATATCCACTGCAACTCTAGCAAATTGGACTGAAAAATGGCATTTTTACCATCAAAACTCACTTAGTTCTCCCTTTGTGTGAGGAAAGTTGACACACGTGAGAAAATCTACAATACTTATAGATGCCAGAAGACATTCCAAGCAAAACGTACATGTCCTTGATCCCATGGGTCTTCCTATGTGACAAATGGCGAGAGACTGGCAAGTCATTATAAATTTTTAAAATGGTTTCACGGCAATTCCTAGGAATTATTCACAGTTACGTCATTAAGATTTTCTGCTGACACTATTCTTAAATAAAAGATTATCATTATATGCAAATGTCTAAGAAAATTTCTTTCTGTGGATCACGTCGCTCGTTAAGGCTAACTTCCGTGTTTCCTCGATTTAAAATGTCTTTGTAAGACATTTTAAACTGATGTGAGAAAGCTCAGAAGGCTTTCGTTTGGAAAACAACAACGGACGGTCAGGTTGTACCTTAGACTCTGCCCGAGTAACGACGTTAACCGAGTACTGTTGCTGACCAGTTTCAGTCACTCGTGAATCTTTGTGTGTTTCCGTGGCATCCGGTTTCGTGGAACGAATTGCTAAGGTTTTTTCATAGGCTTCATTAATATGAGCACTATGAAGTTATCAGTCTAATTCACTTCTGGTGCTGTATTAGAAGATACCCAAGTATTAGGAGAGTTAGATTCCAAACTTCTCATTGAAGTTCTTGAAAATCCAATACAATCTCTTTCAGATATGAAAGTAGCACCTTCGATGTTCCCCACCAAAACAGAACATGAAGTCGTTGGAGAAAATACTGCATCCACCCAACACGAAAACCATTTACACCTTACGAAACATCTGACAGTTAGAAAAGAATCAAATCTTCCTAGGTAATCGGTTAACTTAGTAGTTTAATACAGTGAAAGATCTAAATTACTGGAAAAAGTTAATAGAAATAACAGTACAAGAGCATCTAGTATCTCTAAGAATTGTTGAAACATTCATTCTATTAACATTACCTTCACCGTTAAAATTAGCTTCAGTAAAACATTTTCCGATATTCTTGCATTTTCTTTTGGGACATTCTTGATATCTATATCTAAGTTCATTACAGTTGAATCGTTTTATCGTTATGGCAGTGGAATTCTTAGGGAAAGAGGTTTTGAGCACCTCATTTTGCTTAGGCACCACAGATATATATCTACTACGCTCCTTGGGGTAGTTGTTATGCACACAAGCATATATATCTACGGCTTGGGACATTTCCGAAGCTGTTTGAACAATTCGTTCCTTTAAAAATATTCTTAGTTCAGGTGGTTACTGAAGAAAGGAATTAATCTCTTACAATGAGGTCTCTTAATGAGTCGAAGTCGTGGTTGACTACAGCACTATCAAATCACGAATCAAGCGGCTTTGCGGGCCGCTAGCCTCATTGCAGTGCTCCTTTCCTAGAATATGACTGTCTCCACTACTACTATTACTACTACTACCACTTCCACTACTTACTCCATTATTACCCCACTCTCTTGTACCCTCCCCTGTCTGCCTGCCTATAAATACCCCTTCCACCGTCTCTGTGTGTTAGTGTGACTTTGTAAATGGACCAAGTCGGGCCGAAACGTCGTCGTAAGCTCCTCCCTTTTATAAGTGCGGGTTGTGTGTGTAATGAATCTGAAGATATTTTCATATAGTTTGGATTAAGAGTTATCCTAGTATGACGAGACTCCGACATGTGATGATGGGAGGTTTTGTTGAAAGCGTTAAGTATGGGTTTCTTCAACAAACTAAAATTAGTTATTACACCAGAAGGTAAGGAAGAATAAACATTTAAAACTGAACCAGACAAAAGTAACCAAAGTCTAGTAGCCCTAGAATCTAACTGCCAGTCATATAGTATGGCAGTGTTCTTGAATCTTTTGATATAGGTAGAAATGTCATCCTGGTCTGTGAAAGGTAGAATTTGAGGCATTCTAATATTTCCCTCGTAAGTGGGGTCCTCTAGTGCCCCTTCCTCTATTTTCTGCTTCGAGAGTAGTATCTTCTTGGTTTCTAGCTCTAATCTTAACTATTCTGATTTCCCTTGCTTAGCTTGTTCTTCAGTTTCCTTCATTTTGAATGTTACCTCTCATGCCAGAACTCTGTCTTCTCTTGCTATCCTTTCCTGTTCTTGTTTCTCTTAGCTAGTTAGTCTTTCCAGTTCTTCCCTTTAAGCTATTGCAATCTTAGAATTAATATAGCAGTCCAGGTCCTGTTTAGTAAATCCCATCTCTTTTCCAGCTCATAACCAGAATCCAAAGAATCAATGTTGAGAAAAGAAATTTTATACAAACAAAATTTGGCCTGTCTGTTCTACGACAAAGTGATAGTTGAAACAGCAGTTTCAAAAGAGAGAGAAAAACAGACTTTTCCTTCTTGGAAGAATACAGTTGTGGGATCAACAGCCTTCACAAAGTTTAAATACACCTGGCTCTTACAGGCTGGGTTATTATCGGAGTTCCCCAGGTCCAACAATGGGCAAACACCTAAACCAAACTCAAGAACCAACAATAGTAAGTCTAACAAGAATACCAGTAATGACTTGACACAAATTCCGTAGGAAATGATGATAATCAACTCACCCTTTACTTTCTCAAATGTTATACTTGTGACCAGCTGAACCTTCAGGAAGATGAATGTTGAGTCGATCCTGACAAGGTCACCATTATCATGGGAACGCCTTCCACCTGATCTGAAGAATGAATAACTTTGAGGAAGAAGAATAATGAAAAAAAAGTATTTTATTGAATAAAATAAAACAAGTTGGTTACTGTTTATTCCAGTGAGATCTTAAGACAGGAGAATCTTTTAAGTCCAGGAGATCTTCTTAAGATGTATTGAAGAATTGATGTTAGTTATCCTGGGTAGACGGTGTTGGTGCGATGTTCAGGAACTCCTGTCAATACTGGTTCCTAGTATCTCACTCCAGATATCAAAGTAGGGATGAGGAGTCGCTGGTTACCATAGAGTTATTAAGTATAACATTGAAGAAACACAAAGGCTGGTAATTGTACTTCAATGTCGTTACTGGTAACCAGGTTACCAGGTTAAATACAAAATAAATGAAACAATATTCCTGGTAAATCAACTTACCTGATCAGGAGAAGAGTCGAGGCGTAGTGATTTCCCAGACTCCCGCCCACACCAGGTAAGGTTAATGATACTGTGGAAAGATTTCTCCAGGAGGGGGTATTGGCCCCCCTTCTGCCCTTTCAAGCCTTTTTCAGCCCTCTCAGAGAGGGCAGTGACATCTTGTTTTCTTTTGCGTCAAGTAATTGGACACAGATGTACCAGGCTAGACACACCACTTCACGGCACGGCTGACAGCTGTTGTAATTTGGATGGGTTAATGAGAGATAATCGATCTCTTATTGTATTAGGAATGTTAAGAAAATCCTACACCCACTCTAAGATCATGTTAAAGATAGCATACACAGTCGTCTAAGCCCAGACAAAACAAGAAATCAGGCATTCTGCATTGCTTCCTGTAGAAGTTTGGCAAGCAAGGGAAACATGATGGATCGACACTTCCTTTATGTCAGGGCACGCCGGGCCAGCAAGCGGGGGGCTAGCGAGGGCGAAGGGATTAGATTGCATTATAGTATCCCAGAGGACACATTAATGCCGGGTTAACAGATAAAAAACACTGTTCAGCGCGTTTTTTGTGTATAAAAGACAATCCACAGTAGCGGTATATTACAGAGAAGTGTCACAGCTTCTTGTAGTGACATTTTTGCAAATAGACAAATATTGGAGAATGTAGTAGTGACAGCGAGTGCAACAAGTTTCCGTACTAGGATATGTGACATTCCTCAGCGATACTTCAATCAAAACAGCATTTTCTGGGTAACAATTAAGGGTCCGATACAAATACCCAGGTAAGTCTGCTCAGACATGTTAAAGTTCTATTGACTGCGCAGTTAGGAAGTGATTTATGTTCTAGGCACATTTATCATACACCCAGTTATGCGAGGGCTTTTTAGCCCAACCCAGTAAGTTATTCAGTATTTTCTTTTACTGAATATATGGGTATATGCTCCTTTGGGGCAATTATTCTTTAACTCACTTTATACATATTTGTCCCTAACAGCTCCGTGGTGTTTGAACACTGGGTCACGTCGGGGGATCTTTCTGGCTGCAGCTGCAGGAAGTTGACCCAGCAACAAAGATAAGCACAGTGTTACCTGTTACTGTACCAGTTGATGTTCTACCAATGGAAAATTTACCACAGCTACCAGGAGTAGAAAAAAAAAAACTCAGACCTAAAGAAATAAGGAGTCTACCGCTGCCCGTTAGATGACAGTACTGGCGGCGACACTAACAGTTCCTCTGAGTCTGAACTACCATCAGTCCAATTCACTGATAATTAGGACTAACTTTCAACTACATGTGCTGAGTGTACCTACGGGTGTTTTTAAAAGATCCTGTGTGCATTAGTAAATAATATAATAGTAATTGTTAGTATATATTAATTACGAATAGAGAGAAAATTAAAACACTTCAGAAAGTGAAGTAGCCTTGCAGAGGCATGCAGAGGTCTGGTGATGCCCGGGGCCAACTCTTGATTGTATGCCCCAAAGACTTAAGTATAAGGCATAGAACTGAGAAATATTATTTATACAAGTACATTTACAAGGTATACAGGTATAGCTGACATCAATGACATATTACTATACAAAACGCCGCTTGTTATTCAGACCATTTTGGGCAAAATAGGTCATTTGATCCCCAGGATGTGACCCACACCAGCAGTACCTATTTTACTGCTGGTATGGGTAAAAATGTTTCCACCTGTACCGGGGATCGACCCCCTGGCCTCAGTGCGTGCGTTATGCAGTTTCATTGTAAAACCTGCAAGGAACTTGTATATCCCTGCGTCACCTTCCTACACTAACACCACTTCCACGTTAATGATGAGTTTACCCTGGCAATGATGAGCTAACCAAGGCAATGATGAGTTAACCCTGGCAATGATGAGCTAACCCTGGCAATGATGAGCTAACCCTAGCAATGATGAGCTAACCCTGGCAATGATGAGCTAACCAAGGCAATGATGAGCTAACCAAGGTAATGATGAGTTAACCCTTGCAATGATGAGCTAACCAAGGTAATGATGAGTTAACCCTGGCAATGATGAGCTAACCCTGGCAATGATGAGCTAACCAAGGTAATGATGAGTTAACCCTGGCAATGATGAGCTAACCCTGGCAATGATGAGCTAACCCTAGCAATGATGAGCTAACCCTGGCAATGATGAGCTAACCAAGGCAATGATGAGCTAACCAAGGTAATGATGAGTTAACCCTTGCAATGATGAGCTAACCAAGGCAATGATGAGTTAACCCTGGCAATGATGAGCTAACCAAGGCAATGATGAGCTAACCAAGGCAATGATGAGTTAACCCTGGCAATGATGAGCTAACCAAGGCAAAGATGAGTTAACCCTGGCAAAGATGAGCTAACCAAAGCAATTCATAATTCATTTTTCCCTCTTTTAACTATGGTCGTCTTCCTGACTGGTATTAGATGGTTCACTATATTTGTGTTTTATTCATTCCTTGATGCTGGTCAGCAGAGCTCCATTACACTTCCTACAGATAAATACAGATTTCCCTCCATGTCTGGACCACATGTACTATAATTTCCGCCAAACGAAGACTCAGAACATTACACAAAATGTTGTAAGATCCCGGGCGCCTCGCCTCATGATAATGGTGACACTCCAGAGAAACTCATCAGCAGATATGAGCGTGATCATCGCTCCCTTCAGTGATTGCAGTGCAGATGAAGATTAATTTTCAATTAATGTCATGTGTTGTGTTGCGCAACACGCTGCTCACAGGTTTGCTTGACCAGTATCGTAATATTCGGTCTTGTGTCTAAATTAATGTTACCTTCGTAATGTGTCATTCAACCTTCACAACAAGTATGATGGTTTTCTTTATCATCGGCTTATATTGTCGTACATACCTAAAACATGACAATATTATTGATAACCAATACTAAAACTCCACAACCTCTCCAACAATTAACTGACACGTATATACAATAACACTAAATGTTATCATACACATCATTCACTCAACACAAGATACGACTTAACACAACATATACTCAGGTCTAAAAATTTTCCTGCAACCTTATAAACATTACACAATATATTATTAATACGTTTGTCATGAGATGTTATGACCATATAATCTGCTATTTTAACTAAACTTTATGTGCATAAGACGTACAAATTACATTTAATTGAACAATTGTGCCTTACTGTTGTGGAAGGCAGTTTTGGGTAGATTTTGTGTTGTAAACTGTCTACCTTTGTTAATTGTGTTTGTGTAACTATTAATTTGTTTGTTGTGCAGGCTGATCTATCTTTATATACTTAATCTACTTTTTTTCGGAATGACATCATTCTTTTACCTGTGTTTTTGTATTGTATAAAAAAGTTTTCTGTGTTGGAGATGAGTCATATGTTCTGTGCTATTACGTTATTATACACTGGTGAATAAGTATGTTTTTGTTTACTGTGTAACTTAATTATTGATGTTAATGATCAACAGTGTGTGTAGATTTGTAGGGGATGGCGCTGTTAGTATAATTATTATATTGTTACAATTGATGTGTTTATATTGTCTTCTAATTTTGTAATGTAATAAAGTTTCATTGGGTCGTTGTCTGTACTTTACAGACGTGTGAATAATAAGCACTTGAGTGATGACTATATTTAGTATATTTTGTTATATTGTCACTTACGTCATTTAGTGGCTGTTTGTGAATTATGTCCTTCGGGATTATGTACATACGGTTATTATTTTTTCCTGTTCATGGATGGTAAGCATTGGGTGATAATTTTTTCTGGTTTTGTGCATTGTATTTATGCTTTGTATGTTTTCTTAAGTAGGGAAAATTTTGTTAACCTTTGTTGTTGCTTTGCCAAGCACAGTTAGTGCTTGTATTTTAAGTTACCACTCTGTTTTCTGTCTCCGTATTGTCATGTGTTTTGTAATTGTTTTCTCAATAAAATATAAAAAAATAAAAAAAAATAAAAAATTGAACAATAGAGGCACGTGTAGGAATACTTTTGAATTTTCATTGTTTACGAACAAGTAATATGCACTAGAATAACTAGGCATCCTAAACACATACATAAAGGAACTTGTGTATTCATAACACAAGACATAACACCACATTATTCAGCTTGTGCAGCCGAATTTTCAGCGGTAGGTATTGCGTGCACTTTAGTTACTGCGCACTTGTTACTCGGGCAATCTTTACTTATAGAATTGATGATACGGTCATGTGGTCATGTCTTTTCACTTTCTGGTCGTGTGTCCTTGGACATGTTTAAATAATATGCCCTGGAGTTTAGCAGTGACCGTAGCCAGCACGGTGTAGTTGCCATCAGACTGTGTTTTATCTTAAGAGCATTTGTAAAATTTGCTTCCTTCACCAATGTTGTTCCACTTCTCATCCCTCCATTGTCTTGTAAAATGATGGAGTGGTCCAGCAGGCCAGCACCGCTGCTGACACCACCAAACACACCGGCATCATATCATGATGGCGGCGTTGAAGGGACTTAAGCTAGAGCACACCACATCCACGCTGGTGTGAGATTCGTCTGTAAAAAACTATTATATGTGGTCACAGTGGTGGGCCATGTTAACCTCCCTATGATGAACAGAAATATACCTAATATTAACCACTTGGCTAGCTGGCCAAGTGGTTAACACACTGGCTTGAGTTTTAAATTCAAATTCAAATTTATTTATTTCTCTGTAAAAATTACAATGTGTGTTTTACATATTAAGGACTATAATTACAAAGATGGCCGTTAGCATGCCTAGCATGCCGGGGCATGCTAGGCATTTCGTGCAGACTTAATACTAGGTTTTAATCTATTTTACAAATTACATATGAATATAAATTTCAAATGATTAAAGAGATTTACAATAGTGACGTAGTTCAGGATAACTTGATTGTATTACAGATTACAAATTAGTACAAATTTCAAATGATTAAATATATTTACCATAGTGAGGTAGTTCAGAATGTTTAGATTGTAAATTAATTACTAATAAGAATGGTTTTGTCTTGGCATGTTACAGTTTCTATTAAAGCTCCAATATTGGAGTAAATCAGGCAAACTTACTCTATACAATGATTATACTGGTATTAAGGTTAGGTAATTGTAGTGATTAACTAGGTTTACAAAATTGAGGTAGCACAAAAATTAAAGAATTTAACAATTAGTTTATATACTAATGGAAATGGTGACCTGTTGGCATGATACAGTTTCTATATTGGAGTGTCTTAGGCAAACTTATGACTAGCTTAAGAATTATGAAGCAATAGTTGTATTAGAATCTTGTTTACAGTCATGTGCAAATTAAGGGGGAATCACAGATATCAATAAGTGTAATTTTGTTGTGGATATGTGCAAGATAAAGTAATTTTCATGTGGTTAGCTACCGGTAAGTGAGATAAGATGTTTTATAACCGTCCTTTTGAAAATAGAGGTTGTGTCTGCAGTTCTAGAGTTTTCAGGCAGGGAGTTCCAGATTTTAGGCTCTTTTATGTACATAAAAGGGTTTAACCCCCACCTGTTTCCTGATTTGATAATAAACACAGTTGCAATGCATTATAATTTTGTTCTGGTGTAAAGAATAGTGCCTTTCAATTTACTCTTACCAACAGTTCTTAAAATGTACGAGGTATTTGGGTGTTCGGTCAGGGCTTCTGTCAATGGAACATCGTCAGTAAGTTGAGTTTCGTCTGTTCATCCTGAGTATTTATATTCAATACTCATAACGCCGTGTGCTTCAACAGATTAAACCATTTATTGACATTTTTTTATATATTATTCTGTTAGCTATTTTCTTTATTTATCGTCACTGGTGTTAATTCATTATTTATCTCTTCAATTCGATCATAGGACTACTGAGCAGCGGGATACTTTGCTCGGTGACACACACCCAGTAAGATTATGGAAGGCTTCTGTCGAAGGTTCTGAAGCTTCATTCAGCGGTTCATGTAACAGAGACCTCAGTCAAGTGTTAGTTTTCCTGGTGGAACACGCGTATAGGTCGTGTAAACAAAGGTACAGAGGCTGGTGTCTCATTCCGAACGGTTCAGCTGTTTATCATAAATTTGCAACTAGTTTACATGATAGTATTCATGGGTTTTCATTAAATATGTTTCTCTATCTGTAAATTGACTGATTTATTCGTCAGGAACTGCGTTCTGACACAAGTCTTAATCCTAAGATGACCCGTCTGAGGGTCTCGAAGGAGATGTCAATACAATTCAGTTGTTCTGTGACCTCGATCAGGGACTTGCTGTAGTCCCTCTGTGTTCCACTGCAAAATATTTTATGTACAACAACGGGCTGAGACCATCAGGCCTCCCGTCATTGTCTCTTGGCCCTGTGTTGGATGTATGAGGAAACGATATAATATTATATGGTAAAGGTTTATATTAGTATATGGTGTCGAGTTTATTGATTTCAGTTGATTATCAATTGCATAACTGCTTTGTTAAGATGTATAATTCATGACACATGTACAATTGTAAATTATGTTTTTAAATAAAATATAAAAAATATATAAAAATTGCAAATAAACTCAAGGACACTTTGTCCATCAGAATAGTTCTGAATGTCTCTTTGTTTCTTCTGAGTCTATCAGATTGCATATAATATCGGTGAAGCACGTGGCAGATGGCATCATTTTATGGCTCATAGGTAATATGGGATGTACTGGTGTGCTCTTTTGGGCTACAATGCTCCTCACTGGTGATTGGTTTTGGTGCTATGGTTGAGGCGTTGGCTGTAGACTGTTCCTGCAACATAGAGCTTGTTAAGTAAAAGGACACAAATGCAACTAATGATACATTTTATTGTGGCAACGTTTCGCTCTCCAGGAGCTTTGTCAAGACGTAACAAACAATACATGGACACAGAGGGTATATATATACTCTCAAATTGAGGTGTAATACTAGTGGTGGTAGAAGTAGTAGTGATATAAGTTGTAGTAGTAGTAGTAATACAATAAGGTAGAACTTGCTGAACGAGAGCGCGATCCCATCGCTGATATCTCCTCTGCTTCCTTCGTCGCCGTGGCTGGGAAAGTTACACTGGATTCTGTGTTACTGGAGCCACCACTGGACGAAGGTGCTGCGCTGGAGGCTGGACAACTGGAGTTTTCGTTGATGTCATGACCCAACAGAGCCTCTCCGCACCACAGGGAAGATTCCAGGTATGATTCGTGTAGCCGCAGTTTAGATACCGAGGTTCAGTAGCTTCTCATTTTAGTTATCCAAACAGTTGTTGGTCGGGTGAGAACAGCTACAGATGGCGCACACTTCTTTAAACTGACATCGGGTGCTGAGATGAGTGTACCTCTGCCACCTGAAGCTCCTCAAAGGTTCTGGGTTGAAGATCCTAACCTGATATTTGTCCCAGCAACCGAGATCCTATGTCGAGACCCTATGTCGGGTCAAGACCTGCCTCGTTGCTACGTTGCCGTGGTTCTTGGCTCGGAGTAGATCAGCTTTCAAGATGTTTTCATTACTGTGAACTGCATCAAGAGGCATGTCTAATGGATAGCGCATTAATACGACTTTTTTCACCCGTTCTGTGGAATTTATCTCTGAGAATTAGTGGTGATTCCAGGTCGTTCACCTTCTGCAGTACCTCATAGGACTATGTGCCTCGGGGAGTGAGAATAAACTCTTCTTTCAGATTTGGGAACACTGATGTCTTAAGGCCATATTTGCCTTATCAACCTGAATTTGTTGCCTGCAGATGGCATGGCTTGCCCGATCAGAGGCAAGGAAACATTGTGTCTCCTCCGGGACATCGGTGCTCCTTCCTGCCAACCTTCTTAATCAAGTATATGTGTGGTTGGGATGAGAGTTTCTTGATCTATCACTATCTCACTGGAATAATTACTTATTACTCTAGGAAATAACAAGTTACTTGAGCAGTAAACACAACAAAATTGATAAAACAAGGTGAATACTGGCGAATTTACTTTACACAAAATCAATTTCAGGAATGACTGATTGAAAAAAATTCACACTGGGGTAAATTATTTTCACACAACACAACGATATTAGAAATAAAAATAATTTGAACACTCTTACTCTTAATTGCAAGCAAAGCAAGGTAACTCAATGAAACAGTTACTGAACAATTTACTAAAAACACTGACTTTAGACAAACTAAGAGTGAATTTGTTCAACAACACATGAAAACAAATGAAAAATTAATGACAATAAATTTGTATTAACACTTACATTAGCTGAAGATACTCATCAAAGGCACAGAACAGTTAACTTACTGTCTCTACAAAGTCATGCTCTTGTTGACTATATACAAGTAATTATTGTAGCAAAATAATATCCTCAGTAAGTTATTTGTCTAATCTGCAAAATGAAGGCACATTAGCACTATACAAAGAACAAGTACACAAAACAATAGCAGGTGCAAGGGAAAAATAACACTGACTGCAACACATAAGAATTAGCAGGGAATATTACTGGTAAAATGTTAAAATTGCTTGGAGGAGAAAACAATATATAGTTACTGGGGCAAGCAAAATTAATTAATTACACCATTAAAACATTAACAAACAAGGGTAAGATAATACAAAATAACTCTGGGATAGTACACTTGGTGGAACACAATAATTAACAAAACAGAAAATTCAACAACACATGGGTAATGCTGGGGAAAAAATTGAAAATCTTTTAAAAAATTACTACTTGGTGGAACATTGGAACACAAGATAACTTCAACAAAACTGTACTTACTGCATACTTAGTAACACAACGAAATTCACAGAAATTATAACGCAATAATTAACAAGAGACAATACTAGTGAAATAAAAAATTTAATGCAAATAATTACTTTAACACATAACACTTCCTAGGATAACTCAAAATTTATATAACTCAGAAATTGTCTCAACACACGAAATTGTCTATAGATTATCTGAAAAATAAAACAACAACACAATAAATGTCTCTAGGGTGTAAAACTTGACTGAAGCGTGGTGGTGGAGGCTGGTGGAGGATGGTGATCCACTCGCGCAGATATCTAGGAGTAATGTGCATAAACGTTGAACTACGAACCGAGGTTTTAGTACAGTTGGCACAACAGTTCAGAAGAAACACACTCAGGACGCTCGACCTGGTTCGTAGCCAATAAACTGCTTGCAGGACCCAGTTAAGGGTGAAATAATCCACACTTAATGCTTTGTGTGGGTGGATGCACGTGGTCAAGGCGTCTGCCTTGGCGTGGGTGGTGGCTGGTAGGGTTAGCCCACACTGTTTCCCGCGTGCGCCTGTGGCTTACGCCGTTTACATGAACTTAACCCAGGGTGGCTTGAAAACCCAGGAATACCACGGGGGTGTTAATTTACACAGAACAGCAATACACTGGAGTATAAGGTGGTATAAATGCTTGGACTCACGTGGCTTACTTCTCAGACAGCAGAGTGGCTTGCTGGCTTAGTAGAATATTTTCACACAGATTGACTGGCTTGGAATCTTGTGACAAACTAGCACAGCAAGGTAGAAGCTGGCTTAAGCCTAGGCTGACGTAGCTGGTGGTGGCTTTACTGGCTTGAATGGGACTCTCCCCTCACTGGCTTACTCGTACAGAATTTGCAAAACCCAGGTCAACCCCTCGTAGGTTTTAGCAAAATAAACAAGTAAGGCACTTAGCTGACCAGGAGATACTGTAGATATGTAGACTTCTTTGATGTAGGAGCTGGTAACGTGGTCGGTCTGGAGGCTGTTTGCTTGCGAAGTCTATCTCTCTATAACATCGTAATCGATAAAAATTACGGCACACCGCTGCACCACTTGTCGTGTGGGTCTTGGGAGAGATATAGGAGGTCAAAGATACTCCTTGTTGGATGGTTACGGTATATTTACAGTAAGTGAAGGAGAGTCCCGCACACCGTCTGTCTCGCCTGTAGGTCTAACGTTAGTGAGGCAGTCTGCCTATGATAGGCTGTGCACATGCGCTGAGCCTCTGACGTCAGCGGGTACCGTGACGTCACACGCAAAGGGACCAGCTGTATAAAGATATACTAAACAAGTGTATCTATGATACTGACACGACACTTCCTCCCCACTCTACTCTCCCTCTACTCCCTTCCTCTCCACCTTACTCTCCCTCTACTCCATTCCTCTCCACCTTACTCTCCCTCTACTCCTTCCTCTCCACCTTACTCTCCCTCTACTCCTTCCTCTCCACCTTACTCTCCCTCTACTCCCTTCCTCTCCACCTTCACTCTCCCTCTACTCCCTTCCTCTCCACCTTACTTCCCTCTACTCCCTTCCTCTCCACCTTACTCTCCTCTACTCCCTTCTCACTCTCCACCTTCCTCTCCACTTATCTCCCTTACCCCTTCTCTCACCTTACTTCACTCTACTCCTTCCTCTCCACCTTATCTCCCTCTACTCCCTCTCCACCTCTCCCTCTATTCCTTCCTCTCCACCTTACCTCCTCTACTCTTCCTCTCCACCTTACTCTCCTCTCTCCTTCCTCTCCACCTTACTCTCCTCTACTCTCCTCTCCACCTTACTTCCCTCTACTCCCTTCCTCTCCACCTTACTCCCCTCTACTCCTTCCTCTCACCTTACTCTCCCTCTACTCCTTCCTCTCCACCTTACTCTCCCTCTACTCTCTTCCTCTCCACCTTACCTCCCTCTACTCCCTTCCTCCACCTTACTCTCCTCTACTCCTTCCTCTCCACCTTACTCTCTCTACCCTCCTCCACCTTACTCTCCCTCTACTCCCTTCCTCTCCACCTTACTCTCCTCTACTCCCTTCCTTCCACCTTACTCTCTCTACTCTCTTCCTCTCCACCTTACACTCCTCTCTCCTCTCCACCTTACTCTCCCTCTACTCCTTCCTCTCCACCTTACACTCCCTCTACTCCCTCTCCACCTTACTCTCCCTCTATTCCTTCCTTCCACCTTACCTCCCTCTACTCCCTCCTCCACCTTACTCTCCCTCTCTCCTTCCCTCCACCTTCTCCTCTCTCTTCCTCTCCACCTTACTCTCCTCTCTCCCTTCCTCTCCACCTTTCCTTCTCTACTTACCCCTCTCCACCTTACTCTCCCTCTACTCCCTTCCTCTCACTACCTCTCTACTCCTCCCCATACTCTCCTACTCCTTCCTCTCCACCTTACACTCCCTCTACTCCCTCCACCTTACTCTCCCTCTACTCCTTCCTCTCAACCTTACTCTCCCTCTACTCCCTTCTCCACCCTTACTCTCCCTCTACTCTCTTCCTCTCCACCTTACACTCCCTCTACTCCCTCTCCACCTTACTCTCCCTCTACTCCCTTCCTCTCCACCTTACTCTCCCTCTACTCCCTTCCTCTCCACCTTACTCTCCCTCTCTCTCCTCTCCACCTTACACTCCCTCTACTCTTCCTCTCCACCTTACTCTCCCTCTACTCCCTTACTCCCCTCCACTCTTCACTCTCCACCTTCTCTCCCTCTCTCCTTCTCTCACCTTACTCTCCCTCTACTCCCTCTCCACCTTACTCTCCTCTACTCCTTCCTCTCCACCTTACTCTCCCTCTATCTCACCTTACTCTCCCTCTACTCCTTCCTCTCCACCTTACTCTCCCTCTACTCCTTCCTCTCCACCTTACTCCCCTCTACTCCCTTACTCTCCACCTTACTCTCCCTCTACTCCCTTCCTCTCCACCTTACTCTCCCTCTACTCCTTCCTCTCCACCTTATCTCCCTCTCTCCCTTCCTCTCCACCTTCTCTCCTCTCTCCTCCTCTCCCTCTCCTCTACTCCTTCCTCTCCACCTTACTCTCCTCTACTCATCCCTCTCCACTCTCTTACTCTCTCTCCATACTTTCCTTCTCCTTCTCTCACCTTACTCTCCCTCTACTCCTCCCTCTCCACCTTACTCTCCCTCTACTCCCTTCCTCTCCACCTTACTCTCCCTCTACTCCTTCCTCTCCACCTTACTCTCCTCTACTCATTCCTCTCCACCTTACTCTCCCTCTCTCCTTACTCTCCACCTTACTTCCTCTTCCTTCATCTCACCTTACTTCCCTCTACTCCCACCTTACTCTCCCTCTCTCCTTCCTCTCCACCTTACTCTCCTCTACTCCTTCCACCTTACTCTCCCTCTACTCACCTCTCCACCTTACTCTCCCTCTACTCCCTTACTCTCCACCTTACTTTCCCTTTACTTCCTTCATCTCCACCTTACTCTCCCTCTACTCCCTCTCCACCTTACTCTCCCTCTACTCCCTTCCTCTCCACCTTACTCTCCCTCTACTTCCTCTCCACTTTACTCTCCCTCTACTCCACACTCAGTTGTTTCCGGATAATAAACTCATTTGAAAAAAAATGTTTTTCTACTTTATTTTTAGTTCGACAATTATCAGGTTTGGGAGCGGGATTTAATCACGTGGAGGGCCCTAGGAGAGCCCCTATAGGCCCCTGAGGGCCCCTGGACAAACACTTTCTGGCACCCCCTTCCCCAAACTTTAACGATGAATTATTATCTGAGTGCAGCATCTTAAAGACGCCTTCGAATGTTCTGTTATTATTATTTCCACTACTACTAATTCTGTTACTATTGCTACTACTACAACTATTAATACCGCTGCTGCTACTATTATTACTACTACTACTACAACTACTGTATTTTTTAAAACTTATTATTTTGTGGGTATATGTAATATATGGTGTATATTGTACTACATATGAAAAAAATGATTGACTGACTACCGCGAATACTACTACTACTACTTACTACTACTACTACTACTACTACTGCGACTACAACTACTACTGCTACTATGACTACTACTACGACCACTAGTTACGTAGCGTCAATATATCATAGTTTAAACACAAATGTTGAATGTTGCACACAAGGTATGCGGTAGTCTTGTTATATCGTCCAGTTAGTATAGATTACATCATCGTGTTGTCCCCTGATGTGTTGGGCTTACCCCTGCACAATAGTCCCTTATGCCCTGCATTAACTCCTGATGTGTGGTGGCCCCTGGACAATAGCCCCTCTTGGCCAACGGTAAATCCGGCCCCGTCAGTTTTCTTCTCATTTGTGATGTTTCTTAGTTCTGGTCTTTTTGATATTAATTCCTCTATATTTGTACACAAAGTATTTACTGATGTGAATTTTGATATTAATCCTCTATATTTGTACACAAAGTATTTACTTATGTGAATAGTCACAATACCGTGACTGCAACAGTACACAGATAACTCCCTCATAGGAGAATGAGACTTATGACGACGTTTCGGTCCGACCTGGACCATTAACGAGTCGGACCGAAACGTCGACGTTAGTTTCATTCTCGTGTGTGCGGGTTATATGTGTATATGCTAATGTGTGTGTTTATCTTACTAATTCTCTCCTAGTTATTTGGTTTTTCTTGCTTTGTGCTCGTTTCTTTGAGAAAATATTTGATAGGTCGCTACGACCCTGTTACCGTGTGTACTCACCTGTATGTAATTGCAACGGTCGATTTACAGCTCCTGGCCAACAAAGTTTGGTGTGTGTGTGTGTGTGTGTGTGTATACTCACCAATAGCGCTAACGTTCCATATCATAATCTTTGAAAGGGTTCTAAGAAGCAAGATCGCCACTCATCTAGATAACCATCAATTACACAACCCAGGGCAGCACGGGTTTAGAGCAGGTCGCTCCTGTCTGTCCCAACTACTGGACCACTACGACAAGGTCCTGGATGCTCTAGAAGACAAACAGAATGCAGATGTTATATACACAGACTTTGCAAAAGCCTTTGACAAGTGTGACCATGGTGTAATAGCACACAAAATGCGTGATAAAGGAATAACAGGAAAAGTTGGTAGATGGATCTATAATTTCCTAACAAGTAGAACACAAAGAGTAGTAGTCAACAGAGTAAAGTCTGAGGCGGCTACAGTGAAAAGCTCTGTTCCACAAGGCACAGTACTCGCTCCCATCCTGTTCCTCATCCTTATATCGGACATAGACAGGGATATAAGCCACAGTGCCGTGTCTTCCTTTGCAGATGACACCCGAATCTGCATGACAGTGTCCACCGTTGAAGACACTGCAAGACTCCAAGCAGACATCAACCAAATCTTTAAATGGGCTGCAGAAAACAATATGAAGTTCAATGATGAGAAATTTCAATTACTCCGATATTGAAAACGTGAGGAAATTAAAATCTCATCAGAGTATAAAACAAATTCCAACCACACAATAGAGCGAAAAACTAATGTCAAAGACCTGGGAGTGATCATGACAGAGGATCTCACTTTCAAGGACCATAAAACTGTAGCAATCGCATCTGCCAGAAAAATGACAAAATGGATAATGAGAACCTTCAAAACCAGGGATGCCAAGCCCATGTTGACACTTTTCAGGTCGCTTGTTCTATCTAGGTTGGAATATTGCTGCACACTAACTGCACCTTTCAAGGCGGGTGAAATTGCTGAACTAGAAAATGTACAGAGAACCTTCACGGCATGCATAACTACAATAAACCACCTCAATTACTGGGAACGCTTGAAGTTCCTAAACCTGTACTCTCTGGAACGCAGGCGGGAGAGATACATTATTATATACACTTGGAAAATCCTAGAGGGATTAGTACCAAACTTGCACACGAGAGTCACTCCCTACGAAAGCAAAAGACTCGGCAGGTGATGTAACATCCCCCCAATGTCAAGCAGGGGTGCCACTAGCACGTTGAGAGACAACACAATAAGTGTCAGGGGCCCAAGACTGTTCAACTGCCTCCCAGCATACATAAGGGGGATTACCAATAGACCCCTGGCTGTCTTCAAGCGTGCACTGGACAGGCACCTAAAGTTGGTGCCTGACCAGCCAGGCTGTGGTTCGTACGTTGGACTGCGTGCGGTCAGCAGTAACAGCCTGGTTGATCACGCTCTGATCCAACATGAGGCCTGGTCACAGACCGGGCCGCAGGGGCGTTGACCCCTGGAACTCTCTCCAGGTAAACTCCAGGTAATTGTCGTTGCAGGGGTCGAGTCATAGCTCTTGGCTCCGCCTCTTCACTGGTCGCTACTAGGTGTGATAAATGTGTGTGTGTGTGTGTGTGTGTGTGTGAGTAAGGTAGGAGTATCGTTGGTGCAGTATTGATGTGACAGGTGTAAGAGAGGGTGGTGGAGGCCAAGTGTACGGGAGCGGCATCTCACCCTTTTCATTAAACACGTGTGAAGGTCACCTTAGCTATGTAGGCTCACGACCTAACATGGCCACACACTTGTTGGCACTGTTGCTGCTGCTCATACTGCTGTTGATGATAAATGGTTCAGAGAACCAACAGATTGATGAATTAGACACTTGCGCAATACCTGAGTATCTTTATTGTGGAAACGTTTCGCCAACCAGTGGCTTCCTCAGTCCATATTTTTTCAAGTTTTCATTTAGATTTTCATGTCTCTTTATTCTTACTTACATTTATCACTTACATCTCCACAAGTTCAAGTCTCTCTTCATTATTTCTAGTTACATATCCCTCGAGACTTTGAATTAGATACGAGTCGTGTATGTCCTAATTTGCAAGTTTCCTTGCAGAAAATGCATTAGTTTTCACCTGATGACTTGTGGATACGTCTTGTGATTGCTTTAGAAAGACACGTAAGCAAACACTAAGATATATTAGGGAACGTTTCGGTCCTGGCAGCTTGATCACTTCTAACATACAGAGGTTAAAAAGACAGTATAGATTGGGCGGAGAGTGAGGTGTGACACATGGTGACCTGAAGAATGTTATACTGGGATGAGGACAGGTAGACAATATGATTATGTGACTCCTGTCACATGATCACATTGACTCCTGTTACATGTGACTTCTGTTATATGATCACATTGACTCCTGTCACATGTGACTTCTGTTATATGATCACATTGACTCCTGTCACATGATCACATTGTCTACCTGTGCTCATCCCAGTATAGCATTCTTCAGGTCACCATGTGTCACACCTCACTCTCCGACTAATATATACTGTATTTTTAACCTCTGTATGTTAGAAGTGATCAAGGTCCCAGGACCGAAACGTTCTCTAATAAATATGTCCTAGTGTTTGCTCATGTGTCTTTCTAAACCAGTTTGTGGGTATCCATTACCAAGGTTCACACCATCTCTTCTGATTACCATTAACTATATACAACATAAAGGTTTAACTGCATTGAAAACTTATGCCGCACTCTGCACAGTTCCTGTCTCGTGCTATGAGGTAGATGAGGCTGGGGTTATGCAATACTGGGATACCTGGATAACTTTCTCGTATTCAGGGAATTTCCTGGCATTCTCTCTCCCCTGGTCATACATTCCTTCCCCTGTATCACTAACAACTTTTCCCCCTCCGGCACTAAACAACCCCGCCAGGACACCAATTCCCAATTACTGGCAAAAAAAAAAAATCTCCCTAGCCCATATAAATCTTCCTTACCTCGTCCCCGCCTCTTTGATAACCTTGATCAATCATGCTGTTGATGCTGGTAGCTGGTAGTCTAGCAGGAGTTGTCTAACTTGTCTGTGTTGAGTGTGTCACCTGTCTTCTTGAAGACACTTAAGGGAGTGTCACTTGTCTTTTTGAAAACACTTGAGGGGGTGTCACTTGTCTTCTTGAAGACACTTGAGAGTATCATTTTCTTCTTGAAGACACTTGAGAGTATCACTTGTCTTCTTGAAGACACTTGAGAGTATCACTTGTCTTCTTCAAGACACTTGAGAGTATCACTTGTCTTCTTGAAGACACTTGAGAGTATCATTTTCTTCTTGAAGACAATTGAGAGTATCACTTGTCTTCTTGAAGACACTTGAGAGTATCACTTGTCTTCTTCAAGACACTTGAGAGTATCACTTGTCTTCTTGAAGACACTAGAGAGTATCACTTGTCTTCTTCAAGACACTTGATTCACTTTCGAGTGTAAGGATATTCATCACTTGATTGTAAGGATATATTTCCTCTTGTGCAATTTGTGTGTCTTCCAGTGCACCCAGAACCATGAGTTATGATCCTGCTGTTGCGAGGGGCAGGAGACCTGTTCTCAACCCATGTTGCTCTAGGTTGTACAGTGGTTGTAGTTCCATGTGTTACCATGTGTTGTGCAGTGGTTGTAGTTCCATGTGTTACCCTGTGTTGTGCAGTGGTTGTAGTTCCATGTACTCACCTAATTGTGGTTGCAGGGGTCGAGACTCAGCTCCTGGCCCCGCCTCTTCGCTGTCTGCTACTGGGTCTCTGCTCTCCCTGCTCCATGAGCTTTATCATACCTTGTCTTAAAACTATGTATGGTTCCTGCCTCCACTATATCTTTCTCTAGACTATTCCACTTCCTGACTACTCTGTGGCTGAAGAAATGCTTCCTGACATCCCTTTGACTCATCTGAGTCTTCAGCTTCCAGTTGTGTCCCCTTGTTTCTGTGTTCCCTCTCTGAAACATCCTGTCACTATCTACCTTGTCAATTCCCCGCAGTATTTTGTATGTCGTTATCATGTCTCCTCTGACCCTTCTTTCCTCCAGTGTTGTTAGTCCTATTTCCCTCAACCTTTCTTCATAAGACAGACCCCTGAGTTGTGGAACTAACCTTGTCGCAAACCTTTGCACTTTCTCTAGTTTCTTTACGTGCTTGACCAGGTGTGGGTTCCATGTGTTACCCTGTGTTGGGCAGTGGTTGTAGTTCCATGTGTTGTGCAGTGGTTGTAGTTCCATGTGTTGTGCAGTGGTTGTAGTTCCATGTGTTGTACAGTGGTTGTAGTTCCATGTGTTACCCTGTGTTGTACAGTGGTTGTAGTTCCATGTGTTGTGCAGTGGTTGTAGTTCCATGTGTTACCCTGTGTTGTACAGTGGTTGTAGTTCCATGTGTTGTGCAGTGGTTGTAGTTCCATGTGTTACCTGCAGTGGTTGTAGTTCCATGTGGTTGTACAGTTCTGTAGTTCCATGTGTTGTGCAGTGGTTGATAGTTCCATGTGTTGTCAGTGGTTGTAGTTCCATGTGTTACCCTGTGTTGTACAGTGGTTGTAGTTCCATGTGTTACCCTGTGTTGTACAGTGGTTGTAGTTCCATGTGTTGTGCAGTGGTTGTAGTTCCATGTGTTGTGCAGTGGTTGTAGTTCCATGTGTTGTGCAGTGGTTGTAGTTCCATGTGTTGTGCAGTGGTTGTAGTTCCATGTGTCAGTGGTTGTAGTTCCCTGTGTTGTACAGTGGTTGTAGTTCCATGTGTTGTCAGTGGTTGTAGTTCCATGTGTTACATGTGTCATGGTGACAGTGGTTGTAGTTCCATGTGTTGTGCAGTGGTTGTAGTTCCATGGTACCTGTGTTGTACAGTGGTTGTAGTTCACACTGTGTTGTACAGTGGTTGTAGTTCCATGTGTTGTGCAGTGGTTGTAGTTCCATGTGTTACCCTGTGTTGTACAGTGGTTGTAGTTCCATGTGTTACCCTGTGTTGTACAGTGGTTGTAGTTCCATGTGTTGTGCAGTGGTTGTAGTTCCATGTGTACATGGTTGTAGTCCATGTGTTGTCAGTGTTGTAGTTCCATGTGTTGTCAGTGGTTGTAGGTCCATGTGTTGTGCAGTGGTTGTAGTTCCATGTGTTACCCTGTGTTGTACAGTGGTTGTAGTTCCATGTGTTGTGCAGTGGTTGTAGTTCCATGTGTTGTGCAGTGGTTGTAGTTCCATGTGTTGTACAGTGGTTGTAGTTCCATGTGTTGTGCAGTGGTTGTAGTTCCATTTACTGTGTTGTCAGTGGTTGTAGTTCCATGTGTTGTGCAGTGGTTGTAGTTCCATGTGTTGTAGCCATGTGGTACATGTTAGTTCCATGTGTTGTGCAGTGGTTGTAGTTCCATGTGTTGTGCAGTGGTTGTAGTTCCATGTGTTGTACAGTGGTTGTAGTTCCATGTGTTGTGCAGTGGTTGTAGTTCCATGTGTTACCCTGTGTTGTACAGTGGTTGTAGTTCCATGTGTTGTGCAGTGGTTGTAGTTCCATGTGTTGTGCAGTGGTTGTAGTTCCATGTGTTGTGCAGTGGTTGTAGTTCCATGTGTTGTGCAGTGGTTGTAGTTCCATGTGTTGTGCAGTGGTTGTAGTTCCATGTGTGCAGTGTTGTATTCCATGTGTTGTCAGTGGTTGTAGTTCCATGTGTTACCCTGTGTTGTGCAGTGGTTGTAGTTCCATGTGTTGTGCAGTGGTTGTAGTTCCATGTGTTGTACAGTGGTTGTAGTTCCATGTTTTACCCTGGGTTGTGCAGTGGTTGTAGTTCCATGTGTTACCCTGGGTTGTACAGTGGTTGTAGTTCCATGTGTTACCTTGGGTTGTACAGTGGTTGTAGTTCCATGTGTTACCCTGGGTTGTCAGTGGTTGTAGTTCCAGTGTGTCTACATCCTGTGTTGTGCAGTGGTTGTAGTTCCATGTGTTGTGCAGTGGTTGTAGTCATGGGTTGTACAGTGGTTGTAGTTCCAACTGGTTGTGCAGTGGTTGTAGTTCCATGTGTTAGTGCAGTGTAGCCATGTACCTGTGTTGTCAGTGGTTGAGTTCCTACCTGGTTGTGCAGTGAGCTACATCCTGGTTGTACAGTGAGTCTACTCTGGTTGTCAGTGAGCCTCCACATCTGTGTTGCAGTGAGCCTACATCTGGGTTGTACAGTGAGCTACATCTGGTTGTGCAGTGAGCCTACATCTGTGTTGTGCAGTGAGCCTACTTTGGTTGTGCAGTGAGCTAATCTGGTTGTGCAGTGAGCCTACATCTGTGTTGTCAGTGAGCCTACATCTGTGTTGTGCAGTGAGCCTAATCTGGTTGTACAGTGAGCCTACATCTGTGTTGTGCAGTGAGCTACATCTGGTTGTCAGTGAGCCACATCTGTGTTGTGCAGTGAGCCTACATCTGGGTTGTACAGTGAGCCTACATCTGGGTTGTACAGTGAGCCTACATCTGTGTTGTGCAGTGAGCCTACATCTGTGTTGTGCAGTGAGCGTACATCTGGGTTGTACAGTGAGCCTACATCTGTGTTGTGCAGTGAGCCTACATCTGTGTTGTGCAGTGAGCCTACATCTGGGTTGTACAGTGAGCCTACATCTGGGTTGTACAGTGAGCCACATCTGGGTTGACAGTGAGCCTCACATCTGTGTTGTGCAGTGAGCCTACATCTGTGTTGTGCAGTGAGCTACATCTGTGTTGTACAGTGAGCCTACATCTGTGTTGTGCAGTGAGCCTACATCTGGTTGTGACAGTGAGCCTACATCTGTGTTGTGCAGTGAGCTACATCTGTTGTCAGTGAGTCACATCTGGTTGGACAGTGAGCCTACATCTGTGTTGTGCAGTGAGCCTACATCTGGTTAGTACAGTGAGTCCACATCTGTGTTGTGACAGTGAGCTCTGTACATATCTGGTTGTCAGTGAGCCTACATCTGGGTGTGCTCACAGTGAGCCTACATCTGTGTTGTCAGTGAGCCACATCTGTGTTGTACAGTGAGCCTACATCTGGGTTGTACAGTGAGCCTACATCTGTGTTGTGCAGTGAGCCTACATCTGTGTTGTACAGTGAGCCTACATCTGGGTTGTACAGTGAGCCTACATCTGTGTTGTGCAGTGAGCCTACATCTGTGTTGTACAGTGAGCCTACATCTGTGTTGTGCAGTGAGCCTACATCTGTGTTGTGCAGTGAGCCTACATCTGTGTTGTACAGTGAGCCTACATCTGTGTTGTACAGTGAGCCTACATGTGTGTTGTGCAGTGAGCCTACATCTGTGTTGTACAGTGAGCCTACATCTGTTTTGTACAGTGAGCCTACATCTGTGTTGTACAGTGAGCCTACATCTGTGTTGTGCAGTGAGCCTACATCTGTGTTGTACAGTGAGCCTACATCTGTGTTGTACAGTGAGCCTACATCTGTGTTGTACAGTGAGCCTACATCTGTGTTGTACAGTGAGCCTACATCTGTAATGTACAGTGAGCCTACATCTGTGTTGTACAGTGAGCCTACATCTGTGTTGTACAGTGAGGCTACATCTGTGTTGTACAGTGAGCCTACATCTGTGTTGTACAGTGAGCCTACATCTGTGTTGTACAGTGAGCCTACATCTGTGTTGTACAGTGAGCCTACATCTGTGTTGTACAGTGAGCCTACATCTGTGTTGTACAGTGAGCCTACATCTGTGCTGTACAGTGAGCCTACATCTGTGTTGTACAGTGAGCCTACATCTGTGTTGTACAGTGAGCCTACATCTGTGTTGATTCAGTTTTCCATATAAAAAAACTACGTCATTTTTGAGGTACAAAAAATAGTCTTCTTTTTATCAAAAAAGTTTTCTTAATATGATGTATGAAATAATTATATTTCTGAATTAAAAGACAGGTGACACTATAGTTACATGTGCTTAGTTGATTTTAATAATTATTTTATGCCTTGTAATTGGGTTCTTGATTTCACAGTATCTAACATGACATTAAATTTAACCTTTTTTTTTTTGTTTCACTGAAGTGACAGGACATTTCTGAGTGCATTCTTTAAGGTGCAAGTCAACATCAGTTGCAGAAAAACTTGCACTGCTAAACAAAATATGAAGGTTAGTAAGATAACATGTACTGAAGACCAGGGAGGTCCCTCTACAGTACATTTCGGATTAGGAGTTAAAGCATTTGCCTTCAGAAATTTTGTTTATTCTGTGCAGAAGTAGCAGGGCCACAGATACTTTAAGTAGAGGTCGGGACTTACATAATGTGCGAAGCTACTGACAACTATTGTAACCAGCGTAGAGATGACCCGGAAACTGAACTAAAATGTTGAGTTAATTATCTAAGGATTTAATTGCAGCTGAAGCTGGTTATCAGTATGACTTATTCAGGACTATCACAAGAAGGGAAGGAGTAGGTCGACCAGAGGGAGAGGATTCTGCTCTTCTGTTTCACAATCTCTGTTCTTTTTAAGATGGAAATTATGAATGCCAGTACAATCTTGAAGATATGAAGAAAATCTTGAGAAATCTCTGGAGGTGATGAGAATATTTATTCTGAGAGGTATTTGAAAGAACTTACCAGTACGAGGCCAGTGTATGCTCTTTAACGTTACCAAACAGTTCATGCATTTTCATCTTTAAATGTACTACTGGCAAATATCTGACAGACAATTAGTACTCTTGACAGTAAACAGGATCCTAAAGACAAGAAGCTAAGGATTGTGGCTGCTGCTGCTGCCATTATATGAGCTCAGGTGTATGATTTGGACAGCTATTCTTCTTTTGCAACAATGGAAGATGCTTCTCATATGACCCCAGAGACACTCAGATGTTTGACTAAGAATGTCACATTGAAAAAAAAAACAATGAATTGTCACAAAAACTTAGGAGGAAGCAAGTGCTGATAAGTCACGTTATTGTAGAGGCGGCGTGCAGACACAGTTCTTGTCGTTCTCACGTTCACATTGATGTGGCAGTGTACGTGTATAGATGGATTTGCTCAAATCATTTTATTTATGTGTTTATGCAGAGGCACGCACTTACCTGAACTGTGTAACTGTTCTTGACCAACCAGATATTCAAGCAGAAGCATTTTCCAAATTTGTATTTGATAATGCAGATGTCAGTGTTCGAACTTTACCTGGACTTGGGACTTTCTGTTCTCTTGGAAGTATAGAATGTATATCACCTTCACATGCTGTTGATACATCTTTCCCACCTGATACTTCTCTCAAAGTTGATAGTAAAAACAATAGATACCAGTACGTAATAAGTTACAACAAGCCAGTGTCTGTGTTTAAAAATATTAAACTGGAAGAAGTTCTTCACAGAAGACTTTGAGAAGGTTAAAAAAAAGTTGACTCGCTTGATTTGCTTTGGACAGCTGGTTACATTGGTCTGAATAAATAAAACGCAACCATCCTGAAATGGTACAAGCAGTCAGCTGTGGCGCAGACTGGAAGTGCTGTTACCAGAACTGTATCTCATCCAATCATCAGTCTCAGTCCCTCAACCTGGAGTACCTTCACTCTGCTTTGCATCTTGCTGCACCACACTGTATACAAAGTAATCAGCCATATATATATATATATATATATATATATATATATATATATATATATATATATATATATATATATATATATATATATATATATATATATATATATATATATATATTTTATATATATATATATATATTTTATATATATATATATATATATTATATATATATTATATATATATATATATATATATTATATATATATTATATATATATATATATATATATATATATATATATATTATATTTATATATATATATATATATATATATATATATTATATATATTTTATATATATATATATATATTATATATATTATATATATATATATATATATATATATATATATATATATATATATATATATATATGAAGACAACCACTATGAAAAAAATAGAGGAATTCCAAGCGCTTTCGTGACTACTCACATTATCAAGGAACTATAAAAGGAACCATGACAAGAGGACTTATATAAGGGGAAAGACTACACCTCACAGTCACACTAACAAAGACTACACCTCACAGTAGCGTAACATCTCACGACTCTGTGAAGAGGAAAACAAGAAAGGACCTGAAACTCTTCCCAAGAATTAAGATTAGTCCAATTTATCATTAAATTCTTCCCAAATTTTATTAATTATAAAAGAATCCAATTTATATAAACCAAAAGAAATATTCATATTATTTTCAAAACTGCTTTTAATGAAACATGATTCTATTATATTTCTCTCAACCATGGACTTGCTTGATACAACCTTCTCAGCGTTTTGAAAATCAATTGGATGGTTAAAATCTCTCACATGAATAAATAGAGCATTAGAATCTTGTTTTAAAATAGCTAGGAATACTTTTTACAATCCCAAAAGGGACAACCAATCTTATTCAACCAAAAATATGTTGGTTCTCCCTTACCATGAAAACTTGGTTGATATGCCTTCCTTTCTTAAGAATTTTAATATCAAAGTGGTATTTAAAAATCTTGATACAGTAAAAAGACTTTTGATAAAAAATTCCCCCCAAAATGCTGACGGATGTGTCTATAAGATTCCCTGTAAAATATGCGATAAAGTTTATTATGGTCAGACTGGTAAAAGTCTTGAACTAAGATTAAAACAACATAAATATAGCATTAGAACTGGACAAGACTCTAATGCTCTATTTATTCATGTGAGAGATTTTAACCATCCAATTGATTTTCAAAATGCTGAGAAGGTTGTATCAAGCAAGTCCATGGTTGAGAGAAATATAATAGAATCATGTTTCATTAAAAGCAGTTTTGAAAATAATATGAATATTTCTTTTGGTTTATATAAATTGGATTCTTTTATAATTAATAAAATTTGGGAAGAATTTAATGATAAATTGGACTAATCTTAATTCTTGGGAAGAGTTTCAGGTCCTTTCTTGTTTTCCTCTTCACAGAGTCGTGAGATGTTACGCTACTGTGAGGTGTAGTCTTTGTTAGTGTGACTGTGAGGTGTAGTCTTTCCCCTTATATAAGTCCTCTTGTCATGGTTCCTTTTATAGTTCCTGATAATGTGAGTAGTCACGAAAGCGCTTGGAATTCCTCTATTTTTTTTTTCATAGTGGTTGTCTTGCATATTTTGATATCACCTGATTACTGTGATCTTTTGCATATATATATATATATATATATATATATATATATATATATATATATATATATATATATATATATATATATATATATATTACCATTCGGTCAGCCGTTCTTCATAAAGTCTAGTGACATCTTGTTATCAGCAGACAAGGACAGTCCTTGTCTGCTTGGCGAATTTTACTTATATCATTCCTTGGCTTTATTTGGATATGTTGTAAAAGGAAGTGGAACTGTGGGAGACAATTTATGGCGGCAATTTATTACCCCACATGTTGACAAGCCATGCAGTTTCCCGCGCTGTTCGTACACACATCCAGAAAAGGTTAATAAGACAGTATTAGTTTTCTCTGGGTTTTTTTCTTATCTCACGGACTTTAGCACTTGATATAATCAATAATATTGATATTATATTGTATATTCGATCAGTTTTATATTTTAAGTAATAACGTCTCCTTGTTTCATGCTCGCATAATGATTTTCATCTTCAAATTCATTCTTTCTAAGCATCAGTTTAAAGGAGGGAAGGATCAGAGGTGTACGACTCAATTTTCGGGGAGAGGACCGATAAAACCCACTTAGTTGGGTGGTAACAAGTCTTCAGGTAAACACCCCACAGGTTAATAATCGATTCCGAGTTTTTTTACACCTCAAAAATCATAGTTTTTTTGGTGGATAATTGCGGTGTGAAAACCGTAACGTTTGTGTCATCTGTAGTTTGGTTCCCGTTGCACCTGCCGTAAAAATGGCAATTACCAAAAGTGTTATCTTTTAGCCTTCTATAATGTTTTTAAACATTTGTTGTTATCTTCAACCGTTGAAGAGTTATTAAAAACAAAAATGGCTGATATTTTTTACCCCAGACAGCTTCTGTAACACAACATGCACGAGTGTTATTTTGTGTGTTATAACTAGACTTGGCAGGCGATGCTACATACCCCCAATGAAAAGTAGGGGCGCCATTAGTACACTAAAAGAAAACACAATAAGTGTCCGGGGCCCAAGACTGTTCAACAGCCTCTCACCAGCCATAAGGGAAATTACCAATAGACCCCTGGTTGTCTTCAAGAGGGAGCTGGACAGAAACCTAAAGTCAGTGCCGGATCAGCCGAGCCGTAGTTCGTACGTTGGACTGCATGCGGCCAGCAGTAACAGCCTCGTTGATCAGGCCCTGATCCACCAGGAGGCCTGGTCATGGACAGGGCTGCGGGGGCGTTGATCCCTGGAATACCCTCCAGGTAGGTAGAGATAAGAACTATGCATATGCAGTCTCTCCTTGGGAATTATATTAAGGTAAGGCCATTTTTTCTCTAGAATGACTGAACTATATTTGCTGACTTAAGACGAACTGATCAGTCTTAGTAGTTGGTTTATATGAACCTTCATCTAAAATTATAAACTGACAGTCTTAGTAGTTGATTTGTGAGCCTTCATCTAAACTGACAGTTTTAATAGCTGGTTTGTATGAGTCTAATTTGACAGCTGGAACTTTGTCTGCTATTAGTGTCTTTGATTTTAGTAGTCTTTAATTAAAATCAACACCAGCACACAATTTTACCACTGTGCAACTCCCCGCCCAGCAGCACTAACACTATTATAACCACTACTACCATTACCACCACCACTATAATCACCAGTACACAACTTCACCACCACGCTGGGCTTCCTTCACACCACCACAACTTCACCACCACGCTGGGCTTCCTTCACACCACCACAACATCACCACCACGCTGGGCTTCCTTCACACCACCACAACATCACCACCACGCTGGGCTTCCTTCACACCACCACAACATCAACACTGGACATCCTCCATCCCTTCTCGCCGCCGCCGCCGCCGCCGCCACAGTGTGTTGTGAGGCAGGGTACAGTTTACGAGAGAGGGGGTGTCAGGTTAATGCTTTTGGGGCAAGATACTGTCTGCTAGTGGCCATACCTGCCTGGATATTGTAAGGGAAACACGGTCTACCCCCTTCCTCCTCCTCCTCCTCTTTCTCTTCTTCTTCCTCTTCCTCTCTCTCTCTCTATTAAAAATGTCATCAATATTACTGAACACCTACACATGCACTTGAAACATGATATAAAGATTTGTATGAAGCATTCACCTTAGCACTCATGACTGCACTTCATGAAGACTTTGTCGCTGAAATAAACTATCGAAACACCTGGATAAAAACAAACAAACTCCACTTCAACTAAGAAGGAGCAGCGACGGTACACCACTGACTCACCACTTAGAACTCAGCGTGAGAACACTTACGAACTGGCAGAGAAATATATGGAGACATGGCAAAACAGCTGACACTATCAGTTTCTCTGAGCAAACCGTGAGTTCAGGGAATTAAAAGAGCAGGTATACTGTCAGTACACTTGGGAATAGTTCTTGAAACCATGCCACTGCTACTGCCCAAATGTGATGTAAAATCACAAAGATCTCAAAATCAAGCAGACCTCTGCTTGAACAGCACTCACCCACCTCACATGCACACATGCTGCTTGACCAGTATGTAAAAGTCTCGGCTCTGCAAGGTTTACCCCAGAACATTCAACTTTACTAAGCAAATATAAAAAATAGTATCAGCAGGAAGATGAGAATCATTACTGTTTATGAGAAGACGAGCGTAGATGACATTGTTACATAACTCCTTTTGAACTTCAAGCTGCATTAAAAAAAGGTAAGTCACTTGGAAAAGATGACATAACCTATGACGCCTTGAGACTTATCAGTGAGTTGCCCAACAACCTCCTCCTTGATCTGTGTAGATTAAGCTTACGGGACACGGTCTCTTATCGTATCGTGCCTATTCTTAAGCTGAACTCATAGCTTACGCCCATTTTACTGACATCTTACATTTGCCAGGTCTTTAAGAAAACTGTCCTTAACAGGTTCACTATCCAAATACATCAACTTCCCCTCAGTCTCCGTATGTTCCTAACTGGAAGCACTCAAACTTACTTTGCCGATTACTTCACCAGGCAGAGGCCTGGTGAAGTAATCTGAGAACTTATCTTGAAACATTTGGTAAATTTCAGCATCAGAGGGAACCTATTAACTTGGGTCCAAGGATACCTGAGCAACAGAACAGACTCAGTCATATACAAGGTGTCAAGAGTATCTCCAGTGCCTCATTTGAGCTGTGTACACCTCAGGGTAGAGTACTCATCCTCACGTGAACAATAATCTGCCCGATAATGGGTCGTTCCGATGCACACACAGGCTTATGCCAAACATCCTTATACATATTGTCGGTAATTCTACCAACATTAATATAATCCTTATACAAGATGATGAGGCTGACGTTTGTTATATAGATGTTATCTGCATCTTTTCCAACACATCCAAAAGATTACAAACTCTCCTCGAGTAGCGTTGACTATGGTCTTCACATATCCATGGACAAAGCCAAAATCTTATGTCCCAGTGTCAACATTAACAATCTGCCGCCTTACCAATAACACTGACATTGAGCTTTGTGAACAGTACAAATATTTAGGAGTTGAATTCAGCATTGATACAGTAAGTACGTAACCTACATTGCAGGCTTAAGGAGAGACTTACTCTGCACCCCTTAGAACACTTGTAGGAAAGAATGTTGGTACCATCGTCAAATATGCAAGGATTTGCATAATGTGTATCAAATTTCTCATTGACTACCATGCCCTACACTTGATTAATTTTCCACACACTTTGCTTAACAAACTTGAAGTAATCCAGAACAAGGCCATGAGGATAATTCTTAGTGTTTCAGTGTGCGCTAGAATAATAAATATGAGGGAAGAATTGAAGCTTCCTAGTGTATATAGAAGAATAGTACAGTTAAACACATTTCTGTGTTAATATCATGAAAGATCCGACATCAACACTGCTCAGGGATGTGCTAGTTCATGTCTACAATATGCTAGTGTCAATAACATAGCAGCTCATAGTCTATACACCAACTACCTGAAAGCAAATATAAATAATGTAACTAAATTGAGCATCCCTATCAATGTCAATGCCATTTCTCCCTACTTACTACCCACTGTAAGGATATCATACACGTCTGTCGAATGAGAATCTACTCCTTAAGACAGCAGTGCAAGAAACTATTGCTTCACATATAGACACCTTGTTGTCCAGTTAGTACCATGCTTACACTGATGGCTCAGTACAGGTGGCACTGCAGCAGCCTGCGAAATATACAAATGTAGTAAGTGTGTAAAGACTGGTAGCATCAGCCTGAATAACTGACTCAGTTGAACACTAACAGACTTACTGTAGCAGCACTGAAGCTCACCATTAACATATTAAAATAAATCAGAAGGAGAAGTAATATTCTGTGACTCTAAGTGTCCTCTTCAAGCACTTGAGAATAACATTTACATAGTGAACAGGAACATTATTGTATATTATATAATAAACATTTAAAATGACTTGAAAAGTGGTCAGGGCAAAGGCTTTTGTATCTGACGTGTCTGGATATCTTCCCACATAGGAACCAGTTGTGATGATAACACTGGTAAAGAAGCTAGGTCTGCTTGTGGCAGGTGGAGCCACAACTGGGCATCTCTCTCCAGTGTTAAAACCATCTTGCTGGAGGACATCAACTCTGGTAGATGAGATAACTAGAATATCCAGAGACCTGAAAGCACTAGTATCAGGCACTATGATCCGTTTCGGTTAGAAAGTTATGTGCATTGTCAACATAAAACGTCCACTAGATTATGTGACAAGAAAACTCAGAATTAGGAAGGGATATGGTCACGTGTGGCATATGTTTCCTCTTACCTGCTGCCTGTTCACCTAGCAGTAATTAGTAGATACTGAGTGTTAGTTCACTGTTATGGGTCGCATCTTGTGATCTGTGTTCCTTACACAGATGACCTTGATGTAGTCGCCTTTCAGTCAACACTACACACCTGTCTTCCTTAAAACAACAACTACAATTGCCACCGCCGCCCTCGCCGCTGCAGCTACTGCAGCTGTTGTTGCTGTTGTTGCTGCTGTTGTAGCTGTTGTTGTTGCTGCTGTTGTTGCTGCCGCCGCCGCCGCCGAAGTCGCCGCCTTCGCCACGCACCCCGCTCCCCCCTGGCTACCACTTGCACTGTGCTAGACGGAAACCCGGTGTATGCTGTGTAGGAAGCCTCACTGGAAGACTTAACACAATACCTCACTGAGACGGCTATCAGCCAGACAGTGTTGCACTTGATTTATGAGTTTAGGCGAGACGGGGAGGAAGTGTAGATGAAAGTGGGGTGAGGAAGAGCAAGTGTAGATGAGGAAATAGGGTCATTATCTGGGCCAGGTAGCAGATCAACCAGGCTGTGGTGGGTGAGCCAGCGGGCCACTAGCACCAACAACATGGTTGATCAAGCAGTCAGCCATGAAAACTGACCCGAGGTCCAGCTGTAAGGGTGTAAGAGACCTGGAATTCAGTCACATCTTTGTAAGTGACAAGTATAAAACTTGTTATCTTCTGTACCATACAGTGCCCCATAACCCCCATAACTCCCATAACCAACATAACCCCCATAACTCCCATAACCAACATAACCCCCATAACTCCCATAACCAACATAACCCCCATAACTCCCATAACCAACATAACCCCATAACTCCCATAACCAACATAACTCCATAACCAACATAACTCTCCCATAACCAACATAACCCCCACTCAAACCAACATAACTCCCATAACCCATAACCAACATAACCCATAACTCCATAACCAACATAACCCCCATAACTCCATAACCAACATAACCACCATAACTCCCTATATACCAACATAACCTCCCATAACCAACATAACCACCATAACTCCCATAACCAACATAACCCATAACTCCCATAACCAACATAACCCCCATAACTCCATACAACTAACCATAACTCTCCCATAACCAACATAACTCCCATAACCAACATACCATACTCCATAACCAACATAACTCCCATAACCAACATAACTCCATAACCAACCATAACCCATAACCAACATACCTCATAACCAACATAACTCCCATAACCAACATAACTCCATCCCATAACCAACATAACCCCCATAACTCCCATAACCAACATAACTCCCATAACCAACATAACTCCCATAACCAACATAACTCCCATAACCAACATAGCCCCCATAACTCTCATAACCAACATAACTCCCATAACCAACATAACTTCCATAACCAACATACCCCATAACTCCATAACCAACCATAACTCCCATAACCAACATAACTCCCATATAACTCCCATAACAACATAACCCCCATAACTCCCATAACCAACATAACTCCATACCAAATAACTCCCATAACCAACATAACTCCCATAACCAACATAGCCCCATAACTCCATAACCAACATAACCCCATAACTCCCATTCCAAACCAACATAACCCCCATAACTCCATACACATAACCCCATAACTCCATAACCAACATAACTCCCATCCAACTCAACACAACTCCCATAACCACATACATCCAACATAACCCCATAACTCCCATAACCAACATAACTCCCATAACCAACATAACTCCCATAACCAACATAACCCCCATAACTCCCATAACCAACATAACTCCCATAACCAACATAACCCCATAACTCTCATAACCACATAACTCCCATAACCACATAACCCCATAACTCATACCACATAACTCACATACCATAACTCTCCCATAACTCCCATAACCAACATAACCCCTAACTCATAACCAACATAACCCCATAACTCCATAACCAATAACTCCTAACATACCATAACTCCCATAACCAACATAACCCCCATAACTCCCATAACCAACATAACTCCCATAACCAACATAACCCCCATAACTCCCATAACCAACATAACCCCCATAACCAACATAACCCCCATAACTCCCATAACCAACATAACCCCCATAACCAACAAACCCCCCATAACTCCCATAACCAACATAACTCCCATAACCAACATAACCCCATAACTCTCATAACCAACATACCCCATAACCATAACCCCATATCCCAACCAACATAGCCCCCATAACTCCCATAACCAACCCATAACCCAACATAACTCCCATAACCAACATAACCCCCATAACTCCATAACCAACATATCCCCCATAACTCCCATAACCAACATAGCCCCCATAACTCCCATAACCAACATAACCCATAACTCCATAACCAACATAACCCCATAACTCCCATAACCAACATAGCCCCATAACTCCATAACCAACATAACCCCCATAACTCCCATAACCAACATAACTCCCATACCACATAACTCCTCATCCATAACCAACATAACCCCCATAACTCCCATAACCAACATAACCCCCATAACTCCATAACCAACATAACCCCATAACTCTCATAACCAACATAACCTCCATAACTCCAAACCAACATAACCCCCATAACTCTCAACCAACATAACATAACTCCTATCAACTAACCCATAACCAACATAACCCCCATAACTCTCATAACCAACATAACCCCATAACTCCCATAACCACATACCATAACTCATAACCATAACCCCATAACTCCCATAACCAACATAACCATCTCCCATAACCAACATAACCTCCATAACTTCATAACCTCTCCCATAACCAACATAACCCCCATAACTCTCATAACCAACATAATCCCCATAACTCTCATAACCCCCATAACTCTCATAACCAACATAACCCCCATAACTCTCATAACCCCCATAACTCTCATAACCAACATAACCCCATAACTCTCATAACCAACATAACCCCCATAACTCTCATAAGCTTCCCGAAACTCCCATAACTTTTATAAGCCTCCCAAAACTCTCATAACCCTCCCATAACCCCCAAAACTCCCATAAGCCTCCCATAACCCCCATAACCCTCATAACCCCCAAAACTCCCATAAGCTTCCCATAACCCCATAAGCCTCCCATAACGTCCCATAAGCCTCTCATAACGCTACATAAACCTCCCATAACGCCCATAAGCCTCCCATAACGTCCCATAAGCCTCTCATAACGCTACATAAACCTCCCATAACGCCACATAAAGCTCCCATAACACACCATAATCTTCCCATATCGCCCATAAGCCTCTAACTCTCCAAAAGCCTCCCATAATGCCACATAATCCTACCATAACGACCCATAAGCTTCCCATAACACAACATAAATCTCCCATAACGCCCCATAAACCTCCCATTACTCCCATAAAGCCCTGTCATACTCCAAACAGGATGGGTTCCCTGTCATACTCCCTCATACAGCAGAGGTTCCCTGTCATACTCCCTCATACAGCAAAGGTTCCCTGTCATACTCCCTCATACAGCAAAGGTTCCCTGTCATACTCCCTCATACAGCAAAGGTTCCCTGTCATACTCCCTCATACAGCAAAGGTTCCCTGTCATACTCCCTCATACAGCAAAGGTTCCCTGTCATACTCCCTCATACAGCAAAGGTTCCCTGTCATACTCCTCATACAGCAAGGTTCCTGTCATACTCCTCATACAGCAAAGGTTCCCTGTCATACTCCCTCATACAGCAAAGGTTCCCTGTCATACTCCCTCATACAGCAAAGGTTCCCTGTCATACTCCCTCATACAGCAAAGATTCCCTGTCATACTTGCTCATACAGCAAAGGTTCCCTGTCATACTCCCTCATACAGCAAAGGTTCCCTGTCATACTCCCTCATACAGCAAAGGTTCCCTGTCATACTCCCTCATACAGCAAAGGTTCCCTGTCATACTCCCTCATACAGCAAAGATTCCCTGTCATACTCCATCATACAGCAAAGGTTCCCTGTCATACTCCCTCATACAACAAAGGTTCCCTGTCATACTCCATCATAAAGGATGAGTCCCTTGTCATACTCTCTCATACAGGATGGGCTCCCTGTTATATTCCATCACAGATTGAATTCTCTGCCATATTCCATTACACAGGATTAGTTGACTGTCATATTCCATCACACAGGATTAGTTGACTGTCATATTCCATCACACAGGATTAGTTGACTGTCATATTGCATCGCACAGGATGGGTTGACTGTCATATTGCATCGCACAGGATGGGTTGACTGTCATATTGCATCACACAGGATGGGTTTAATGCATAAGATATATATCAGCCTAAGCTGTGAGAGATTAGTAGAGCAGTGAGGCTGAGAGAGCTTGTGTGAGGAAGAGCAAAGAGAATGATAGAGAGGATGATAGAATGATAGGTATGAGAAGAGATATAGAACCGGCCACACACACGTGTACTTGGCTACACACGTGTGTACATACGTACATACACATATACATAAATACATATATACATGGATGCATACATACATACCAACAAATACGCATAACATAAATTCCAACACAGATACATACAAACATAGATGCATACATTATATTCATACATAATGTATGGAGTCAGACACAAGGGAGCTGACAGTGAGAAAGAGAGCGAGTAATTGAGAGAGATATTGAGACAAAGAGAGATAAAGGAGGTCCTGCTACACTAACCTCTCTCTCTTACTGCGTCATTCAGTACAGACAACTTGCTATCATCCTATTGGCTTTGTTCCAGGACAGACACCTGCTTTGTTCCAATACACATATTGTGTTGTACTCACCTAGTTGTGGTTGCAGGGGTCGAGTCATAGCTCCTGGCCCCGCCTCTTCACTGGCCGCTACTGGGTCACGCTCCCTGCTCCATGAGCTTTATCATACCTCTTCTTAAAGCTATGTATAGAACCTGCCTCCACTACATCGCTTCCCAAACTATTCCACTTCCCGACTACTCTGTGACTGAAGAAATACTTCCTAACATCCCTGTGATTCATCTGAGTCTTCAACTTCCAACTGTGTCCCCTTGTTGCTGTGTCCCATCTCTGGAACATTCTGTCTCTGTCCACCTTGTCAATTCCTCTCAGTATCTTATATGTCGTTATCATGTCCCCCCTATCTCTCCTGTCCTCCAGTGTCGTCAGGTCGATTTCCCTTAACCTCTTCTCGTATGACATACCCCTTAGCTCCGGGACTAGTCTTGTTGCAAACCTTTGCACTTTCTCTAGCTTCTGTGTGTGTGTGTGTGTGTGTGTAATTTTTGAGTTGTTGTATCAAGTGGTGTCTGAAACTATACATATTGGTACGTTACTTCACCTTGGTTGATGCTTGACACATGTTTCACCTTCCCCTGAAAAGTATTAACCTCAAGTACCCACATATATCATACAAATCCACACACACACACACACACACACACACACAGTGAATGAGATGATGGAATATATGGCAGTAAAGTTCAGGGAGGCAGAGGAGAAATTCGTACCCAGGAGCAAAAGAAACAACGAGAACAAAGTGAGCCCATGGTTTACTCAGAGGTGTGGAGAGGCCCAATCTAAATTTGCTAGAGTGTGGAAAAAAATATAGAAGTCAAAGAACTCAGGAAAACAAAGAGTTTAGCCGAAGAGCCAGAAACGATTATGCATGGGTAAGAAGAGAGATTCAACGACAATTTGAAAATGACATAGCATCGAAAACCAAATCTAACCCAAAGTTGTTATATAGTCGCATCGGGAGGAAGAAGACAAGAGTAAATAACAAGGTTGGAGAAGGAAGGTGAGAAGCTCACAGGGAATGACCAAGAATTCTGTGAGGAGCTCAGCATGAGATTTGGGAAGGTATTCTCAAAGGAGACAGAAAAATTACCAGCAAACTGAAGCAACAGAGTGCACCAACGAGCTCTGGACACAGTATGTACAATAAAGGAAGAGGTGAAGAAGATATTGTGTGAGCTAGATACCTCGAAGGCAGTGGGACCAGATAATATCTCTCCGTAAGTCCTGAGTGAGCAGAGGCACTGTGTGTGCCACTAGCAACTATCTTCAACAAGTTTACGGACACAGGACAACTGGCGGAGGTGTGGAAGACAACAAATGTAGTTAGTTTTTTTTAAGAAAGAAAACAGCACGGCTTTCGAGATGGTAAATCCTGTCACAAACCTACTGGAGTCTTCTGACAAGGTAACAGAAGTAAGCCAGGAGAGAGGGGAGAGAGAGGGAGGGAGAGAGAGGGAGAGAGAGGGAGGGAGAGGGAGGGAGGGAGAGGAGGGAGAGAGAGGAGGGAGAGAGAGGGAGAGAGAGAGAGGGAGAGAGGGAGAGGGAGAGAGAGAGGGAGAGAGAGAGGGAGAGAGAGAGAGAGAGGGAGGGAGGAGAGAGAGGAGGGAGAGGAGGGAGGAGAGAGGGAGGGAGAGAGGAGAGGGAGAGAGAGGGAGGGAGAGAGGGAGAGGGAGAGAGGGAGGGAGGAGAGAGGGAGAGGAGAGAGAGAGGGAGAGAGAGGGAGAGAGAGAGAGAGAGGGAGAGAGGAGAGGGAGAGAGAGAGAGAGGGAGGGAGGGAGGGAGGGAGGGATGGATGGATGGATTGATGGATGGGTAGATTGTATCTTCTTGGACTGTAGAAAGGCTTTGACACAGTACTACACCATAGACTGGTACAAAAGCTAGAGATGCAGGCAGGAATAACAGGGAAAGCACTACAATGGACCAGGACATACCTTGACAGGAAGGAAACAATGAGTGTTTGTGAAGAGTTGTCGGAATGGGTGCATATGACAAGTGGGATTCCACAATGATCAGTGCTAGGGCCGGTGCTATTTCTTGTATACGTGAATGACATGACGGAAGGGATAGAATCAAAGATATCCCTGTTCTCAGATGACGTGAAAATAAAGAGGAGAATGCAAGCATACGTGGATCAGGAAAAGCTACAAATGAATCTGGACAAGCTGTAGGTCTGATCTGATAAGTGGCTGCTGGAGTTTAACCCCAGCAAGTGCAAAGTTATGAAGTTTGGGAAAGGGCAAAGAAGGCTGCACACAGTACAGGCTTGGGGGTAATAGCTGTAAACCTTATTAAGGAGAAGGACCTTGGGGGTGAGTGGTGTACCGAGCATATCACCTGAGGCGCAAATCATCCAAATAACTGCTGCAACAAATATGCGCCTGGTAAATCTAAGACTAGCTTTAAGACATCTAAGTAAGGAGTCATTCACGACACTGTATACAGTGTACGTCAGACCCATATTGGAGTATGCAGCAACGGTATGCAACTCAAGCGTTAAGTAAATGAAGAAAGTGAAGAGGTTTCCAGCGAGACTAGTCCCGGAGTTTAGTGGTTTGTATTATGAGCAGAGGTTAAAAAACCTCAACCTGATGACACTGGAGGACAGAAGGAACACGAGGGCACAGATTCACGTTGAAAACAAAGATGAGTCACAGGAAGGTAGAAAGTATTTGTTCAGCCTTAGAGTTGTCAGGAAGAGGAGCGACCTGGGAAATGAATCATTACATATCATCAAGAGAGTGAACCTAGTAGCGACCAGCGAAGACGCGGGGCCAGGAGCTAAGACTCGACCCCTACAACCCCATATAGAAGTCAGTAAAGTAACCTTTATCTATCCAAGGAGTGAGAAAGTTGAATCATTCTGTATAACTTTGACCTTTGACCGATCAAGAGGTCACCAGTCACAGTGCCCAGGGAAGGTCATCTCGGAGTTTAAAGAGAGTGGTGCACAGTGTTTCAGTATACTGCACGGCAAATACCTTCAAACACACATCATACTGAGGAAATTTTCTGAAAATAATACTAGATGTGAGAAACTATTACAGTATTCAACTCTTAGTTGCAGCTGATAATTTAGGTGATATTACCACTCTTGTACCCCAGCAACAGTGTGTCAGTATTACCACTCTTTTACCCCAGCAACAGTGTGTCAGTCAGTATTACAACTCTTATACCCCAGCAACAGTGTGTCAGTATTACCACTCTTGTACCCCAGCAACAGTGTGTCAGTATTACCACTCTTGTACCCCAGCAACAGTGTGTCAGTATTACCACTCTTGTACCCCAGCAACAGTGTGTCAGTATTACCACTCTTGTACCCCAGCAACAGTGTGTCAGTCAGTATTACCACTCTTGTACCCCAGTAACAGTGTGTCAGTCAGTATTACCACTCTTGTACCCCAGCAACAGTGTGTCAGTCAGTAGTACCACTCTTGTACCCCAGCAACAGTGTGTCAGTCAGTATTACCACTCTTGTACCCCAACAACAGTGTGTCAGTCAGTATTACCACTCTTGTACCCCAGTAACAGTGTGTCAGTCAGTATTACAACTCTTGTACCCCAGTAACAGTGTGTCAGTCAGTATTACCACTCTTGTACCCCAGCAACAGTGTGTCAGTCAGTATTACCACTCTTGTACCCCAGCAACAGTGTGTCAGTCAGTATTGCCACTCTTGTACCCCAGCAACAGTGTGTCAGTCAGTATTACCACTCTTGTACCCCAGTAACAGTGTGTCAGTCTGTATTACAACTCTTGAACCCCAGTAACAGTGTGTCAGTCAGTATTACCACTCTTGTACCCCAGCAACAGTGTGTCAGTCAGTATTACCACTCTTGTACCCCAGCAACAGTGTGTCAGTATTACCACTCTTGTACCCCAGCAACAGTGTGTCAGTCAGTATTACAACTCTTATACCCCAGTAACAGTGTGTCAGTCAGTATTACAACTCTTATACCCCAGCAACAGTGTGTCAGTATTACCACTCTTGTACCCCAGCAACAGTGTGTCAGTATTACCACTCTTGTACCCCAGCAACAGTGTGTCAGTATTACCACTCTTGTACCCCAGCAACAGTGTGTCAGTATTACCACTCTTGTACCCCAGCAACAGTGTGTCAGTCAGTATTACCACTCTTGTACCCCAGTAACAGTGTGTCAGTCAGTAGTACCACTCTTGTACCCCAGCAACAGTGTGTCAGTCAGTATTACCACTCTTGTACCCCAGCAACAGTGTGTCAGTCAGTATTACCACTCTTGTACCCCAGTAACAGTGTGTCAGTCAGTATTACAACTCTTGTACCCCAGTAACAGTGTGTCAGTCAGTATTACCACTCTTGTACCCCAGCAACAGTGTGTCAGTCAGTATTACCACTCTTGTACCCCAGCAACAGTGTGTCAGTCAGTATTACCACTCTTGTACCCCAGCAACAGTGTGTCAGTCAGTATTACCACTCTTGTACCCCAGCAACAGTGTGTCAGTCAGTATTACCACTCTTGTACCCCAGTAACAGTGTTTCAGGCAGTATTACCACTCTTGTACCCCAGCAACACTGTGTCAATCAGTATTACCAGCAACACTGTGTCAGTCAGTATTACCAGCAACACTGTGTCAGTCAGTATTACCAGCAACACTGTGTCAGTCAGTATTACCAGCAACACTGTATCAGTCAGTATTACCAGCAGCACTGTATCAGTCAGTATTACCAGCAACACTGTGTCAGTCAGTATTACCAGCAACACTAAGAACATAAGAACATAAGAAAGGAGGAACACTGCAGCAGGCCTGTTGGCCCATACTAGGCAGGTCCTTCACAATCCGTCCCACTAACAGAATATTTGCTCAACCCAATTTTCAATGCTACCCAAGAAATAAGCTTTGACAATTCTACCCACTCATGCGCGAGTCCCACTCAAATCCAACCCTCTCACTCATGAATTTATCCAACCTAAATTTGAAACTACCCAAGGTCCTAGCTTCAATAACCCTACTAGGCAGACTGTTCCACTCATCAACTACCCTATTTCCAAACCAATACTTTCCTATATCCTTCTAAATCTAAACTTATCTAACTTGAATCCATTATTGCGGGTTCTCTCTTGGAGAGATATCCTCAAGACCTTATTTATATCCCCTTTGTTAATACCCATTTTCCACTTGTATACCTCGATCATGTCTCCCTCATTCTACGTCTTACAAGTGAATGTAATTTTAGGGTCTTCAATCTTTCTTCGTAAGGAAGATTTCTAATGCTATGTATTAATTTAGTCATTCTACGCTGAATGTTTTCTAACGAATTTATGTCCATTCTGTAATATGGAGACCAGAACTGAGCTGCGTAATCTAGGTGAGGCCTTACTAATGATGTATAAAGCTGTAATATAACCTCTGGACTTCTGTTGCTAACACTTCTTGATATAAATCCCAGTAATCTATTTGCCTTATTACGTACGCTTAGGCATTGCTGTCTTGGTTTAAGGTTGCTGCTTACCATCACCCCAAGTCCTTCTCGCAATCTGTATGGCTAAGTTCTACGTTATTTAACTTATAAGTGCTTGGGTTATGGACACTCCCGAGCTTCAGAACCTTGCATTTATCTACATTGAACTGCATCTGCCACTTTTCTGACCACGAATTAAGTTTGTCTAAATCTTCCTGAAGTTCTATGACATCTATGTTTGAATCAATTATCCTACCTATCTTCGTGTCGTCGGCGAATTTGCTCATATCACTAGTAATTCCCTCATCAAGGTCATTGATATATATTATAAATAACAATGGGCCTAAGACTGATCCCTGTGGAACACCACTTGTTACAAGTCCCCATTCGGATTTAACCCCATTTATGCACACTCTCTGCTTCCTATTGGTGAGCCATGACTCGATCCATGACAGCACTTTTCCCCCAATGCCATGAGCTGCCACTTTCTTTAACAGTCTCTGGTGCGGTACTCTATCAAAAGCCTTACTAAAGTTTGCTAACTTCACAGGTGTCAAATATCACTTTGAGTGAATATGTAGGACTAAACATTTCTTTAAAATAATTTAACAAATATGCAATAATTATTAAATTTGTTTAAGCAGCGAAAACGGCAGAGTCTATAAACCAATAAACATTATCTTGCAGTCCACGGCAGGATTCGAACCTGCAAACTCGGCATCAGAGTACAAATACTTTATCCACACAGCCAGACTCCTCGATTCTGTAAATAATTTGCTTACTATATATATACGTATATATATATATATATATATATATATATATATATATATATATATATATATATATATATATATATATATGCAAGAAAACCACTATGAAAAAATAGAAGAATTCCAAGTGTTTTCGTGACTACTCACATTATCAAGGAACTATAACAGGAAACATGACAAGAAGGCTATATAAGGGGCGAGACTACACCTCACAGTCACATCACACTAACAAAGACAACACCTCACAGTAGCGTAACATCTCACGACTCTGTGAAGAGGAACATAAGAAAGGACCTGAAACTCTTCCCAAGAATTAAGATTAGTCCAATTTATTATTAAATTCTTCCCAAATTTTATTAATTATAAATGAATCCAATTTATATAAACCAAAAGAAATATTCATATTATTTTCAAAACTGCTTTTAATGAAACATGATTCTATTATATTCCTCTCAACCATGGACTTGCTTGATACAACCTTCTCAGCATTTTGAAAATCAATTGGATGGTTAAAATCTTCACATGAATAAATAGAGCATTAGAATCTTGTCCAGTTCTAATGCTATATTTATGTTGTTTTAATCTTAGTTCAAGACTTTTACCAGTTTGACCATAATAAACTTTATCGCATATTTTACAGGAATCTTATAGACACATCCGTCAGCATTTTGGGGGAATTTTTTATCAAAAGTCTTTTACTGTATCAAGATTTTTAAATACAACTTTGATATTAAAATTCTTAAGAAAGGAAGGCATATCAACCAAGTTTTCATGGTAAGGAGAACCAACATATTTTGGTTGAATAAGGTTGGTTGTCCCTTTTGGATTGTAAAAGTATTCCTAGCTATTTTAAAAGATTTATCAATTATGTTTCTTGGGTATTTTAAATCATTAGCTATTTCATAAATTTTAGAGATTTCTTCATCTATGAACTCTGGACTACAAATACGTAAAGCTCTCAAAACATTGAAGAAAAACCGACACTTTAACTCTATCTTGATGTGAAGAGTAATAGTGTACATAGGAACAATTATTTGTAGGTTTTCTGTAAATTTTAAATTGTCATGTTTCCTGTTATAGTTCCTTGATAATGTGAGTAGTCACGAAAGCGCTTGGAATTCTTCTATTTTTTCATAGTGGTTTTCTTGCATATTTTGATATCACCTGTTTACTGTGATCTTTTGCATATATATATATATATATATATATATATATATATATATATATATATATATATATATATATATATATATATATATTTTTAAATATAATGCGCGTGTGTGTGCGTAAAACTGTGCAAAATCATGACTATGTTAAGAGAAATTCTTGTGTAAGCTTCAGGAATCCGTCATGCGCATTTGACGTTGAATTACACATAATCTTGTGATATCTGGCAGTCAAGTGAATGCCATCTAAAGGTCAGTGTGTGTTAGTTAATCCTGCACAATATATATGCACCCACAATTGTGAATCTGTGGGTATGTACATGAAGGTGTATGTGTCACTCAATGTATATAAGAACATAAGAACATAAGAAAGGAGGAACACTGCAGCAGGCCTGTTGGCCCATACTAGGCAGGTCCTGCACAATCCGTCCCACTAACAGAATATTTGCTCAACCCAATTTTCAATGCTACCCAAGAAATAAGCTTTGACAATTCTACCCACTCATGCGCGAGTCCCACTCAAATCCAACCCCTCTCACTCATGAATTTATCCAACCTAAATTTGAAACTACCCAAGGTCCTAGCTTCAATAACCCTACTAGGCAGACTGTTCCACTCATCAACTACCCTATTTCCAAACCAATACTTTCCTATATCCTTTCTAAATCTAAACTTATCTAACTTGAATCCATTATTGCGGGTTCTCTTGAGAGATATCCTCAAGACCTTATTTATATCCCCTTTGTTAATACCCATTTTCCACTTGTATACCTCGATCATGTCTCCCTCATTCTACGTCTTACAAGTGAATGTAATTTTAGGGTCTTCAATCTTTCTTCGTAAGGAAGATTTCTAATGCTATGTATTAATTTAGTCATTCTACGCTGAATGTTTTCTAACGAATTTATGTCCATTCTGTAATATGGAGACCAGAACTGAGCTGCGTAATCTAGGTGAGGCCTTACTAATGATGTATAAAGCTGTAATATAACCTCTGGACTTCTGTTGCTAACACTTTTGATATATATCCCAGTAATCTATTTGCCTTATTACGTACGCTTAGGCATTGCTGTCTTGGTTTAAGGTTGCTGCTTACCATCACCCCCAAGTCCTTCTCGCAATCTGTATGGCTAAGTTCTACGTTATTTAACTTATAAGTGCTTGGGTTATGGACACTCCCGAGCTTCAGAACCTTGCATTTATCTACATTGAACTGCATCTGCCACTTTTCTGACCACGAATTAAGTTTGTCTAAATCTTCCTGAAGTTCTATGACATCTATGTTTGAATCAATTATCCTACCTATCTTCGTGTCGTCGGCGAATTTGCTCATATCACTAGTAATTCCCTCATCAAGGTCATTGATATATATTATAAATAACAATGGGCCTAAGACTGATCCCTGTGGAACACCACTTGTTACAAGTCCCCATTCGGATTTAACCCCATTTATGCACACTCTCTGCTTCCTATTGGTGAGCCATGACTCGATCCATGACAGCACTTTTCCCCCAATGCCATGAGCTGCCACTTTCTTTAACAGTCTCTGGTGGGTACTCTATCAAAAGCCTTACTAAAGTCTAAATAAACAATATCGAATTCTTTATCGTGATCAACAGCCTCAAAAGCTTTACTGAAGAAGGTTAATAAATTAGATAGGCAGGAACGGCCCTCGTGAATCCATGCTGGGTATCATTAATCAAATTATGGTTATCTAGATGGCTTCTAATAATATCAGCTATAATTGACTCTAGTAATTTGCCTACAATTGAGGTCAGGCTTATTGGGCGTAGTTTGACGGTAGTGACTTGTCCCCTGCTTTAAAAATAGGAATTACATTAGCCATCTTCCACATATCAGACACTACACCTGTTTGAAGAGATAAATTAAAAATGTTAGATATTGGTTCACAGAGTTCCATTTTGCATTCCTTAAGAACCCTTGCAAAAGCTCATCAGGACCCGGCGATTTATTTTGTTTCAGTCGGTCCAGCTGTTTCATAATCATTTCGCTAGTGACTGTGATATTACATAATTTATCTTCTTCTGGGCCTCTGTAAAAATTAATTACTGGGATATTATTAATGTCTTCCTGTGTGAAAACCGAGAGAAAATAATTATTAAAAATAGAGCACATATCATTCTCCTTGTCAGTAAGATGCCCAAAGTTATTTTTAAGGGGACCTATCTTATCCCTAACTTTTGTTCTATAAACCTGGAAAAACTTTTTGGGTTAGTTTTTGAATCCCTAGCAACTTTAATTTCATAGTCCCGTTTAGCTTTTCTTATTCCCTTTTAACGTCCCTCTTAATGTCAGTATACTGATTTATAAGATGACCCTCACCTCTTTTATGCGCCTATAAATTCCTTTCTTCTGCCCTAAAAGATATTTGAGCCTATTATTCATCCATTTTGGGTCATTTCTACTTGATCTAATTTCTTTATACGGGATAAATGTTCTTTGGGCAGCCTGTATAGTGTTAAGAAAACTGTCATATTGATACCTCTCTTCTTCACCCCAGTCCACAGTTGATAAGTGTTCTCTAAGTCCATTATAATCTGCTAAGCGAAAATCTGGGACCATTACTGAATTATCCCTACTATCATACATCCATTCAATGCTAAAGGTAATTGACTTGTGGTCGCTTGAGCCGAGTTCCTCTGTAATTTCTAAATTATTAACAAGGGTTTCTTGCTTGCCAGAACCAAGTCAAGTAGGTTATTTCCCTTGTAGGTTCTGTTACAAACTGCTTCAAAAAGCAATCCTGAACTACTTCTAAAAGTCGTTAGATTCTAAATTCCCTGTCATGAAATTCCAATCAATCTGACTAAAGTTAAAGTCCCCTAGAATTACTACGTTATCGTGTCTTGTGGCCTTAACAATTTCCTCCCAAAGTAGTCTCCCTTGTTCCCTATCTAAGTTTGGAGGACGGTAAATCACGCCTAAAATCAATTTTTCACACCCTCTGAAAATTCTATCCAGACAGACTCTGTATGTGTTAATTCAGACTTTATACCCGTTTTTATGCAACAATTTAAATGATCACGGACATAGAGTGCCACCCCACCCCTTTCCCGATACTTCTGTCTACTTGGAACAATTTAAAACCCTGAATGTGACATTCGGCAGGCAAGTCCCGATTTTTCATATTAAACCATGTCTCAGTTATTGCAAAAACATCAATATTACCCGTACTTGCAACTAATCTCAACTCGTCCATCTTATTCCTAGCACTACGACTATTGGTGTAATATATATTTAGAGACCCTCCTTTCTCTTTACCCTTCCTGCTCATCTCTGTTTTTCCACTATACCTATTACTGTCCTTGTCATCTAGTGTCACTAGCTTTCCACTATCCACCTTATTCTGCCTATTACTAGTTCTCCTACAACTTATAATATTACTACACTGGGACTTCTCTGTTTTCCCCCAAAACCCATACCACTAACTATTTCTAGTTTAAAGCCCTAACAGCTCCCTCCACTGCAGTTGCCAGTGCCCCCACCCCAGACCTGGATAAGTGAACCCCATCCCTGGCATACATGTCATTTCTGCCATAGAAGAGGTCCCAGTTGTCAATGAATGTTACTGAATTTTCCTTACAGTATTTGTCCAGCCAGCAATTGACACCAATTGCCCTGGACAGCCATTCATTTCCAACTCCTCTCCTTGGCAAAATACCACATATGACAGGGTTCCCACCCTTCTTCCTAATTATGTCTATTGCTGACCTAAACCTGCTAGTCAGGTCCTCACTCCTACGTCTGCCAACATCGTTGCCTCCAGCACTGAGACAGATAATAGGATTGCTCCCATTACCTCTCATGATGTCGTCCAGACGGCTAACAATATCCTCCATCCCAGCCCCAGGAAAGCAAACCCTCTGTCTCCTACTCCTATCAATCAAACAGAAAGCCCTATCCATGTACCTAACCTGACTGTCCCCAACAACAACAATGTTTTTACCTTCCTTTGTGTCTTTCGTCGTGACGCTCCCAGAAGTCGACTCACATTCATCGGGTAGCACGGAGAATGGGTTCGATGTTTCCACAACATTCTCCTGGGTCTTCGTTGTTTCTACCTCTCCACCCGTCCTCTTGAGCCTTAACTTTGTCCCATGCGTTTTAGCCACTGTCCAGGTTCCTTTCCTGGCTTGAGGATTCTCAACAGGAGGATTACTACGAATCCTCTTGTTTTCCTCAGTCAGTCGCTGTATCTCAAGCTTAGCTACCCTCAGTTCTTCCTTCAGCTGCTGGTAGAGTAGCTCAAGAGAGGACATCTTCAGATTGACAGAGAGCACACAAGACACGTCTTCACTGAGTTAAGTCAGGTCCACCACTCGGTGGACCTGTATATACACTGTGTGTCACACAGTGTATATACATGAAGGTGTATGTGTCACACAGAGTATATACATGAAGTGTGTCACACAGTGTATATACATGAAGGGTGTCACACAGTGTATATCTATGAAGAAGTGTGTCACACAGTGTATATACATGAAGGGTATCACACAGCATATATACATGAAGTATGTGTCACAGTATATATACATGAAGGAGTATGTGTCACTTAGTATTTTGTATGTTGTCATCATGACTTCTCTGGTTGTTCTGTCCTCTAGTGTTAGGTTCAGTTCCTTCAGCTTTTTCTCTTAGCTCCGACACTAGCCTTGTTACATACTTTTGCAAGTTCTCCATTTAATTAAGTTGCTTTATCAGGGGTAGGTTCCATGCTGGTGTGCATGGGTGTTTTAGTGTGGTTTGTTGGGAAGGCGGTAGATAGGTGCAGGAAGGCATAGTTGAAATTAAAACACACACGGGAGTTACTGCTATGTGAAAAAGTATTTATCAGCCTCAGAATGATCAGAAAGTGGAACGATCTTGACGAAAAAGTGGTAGAGGAGAGGCAGGATCTAAACACAGCTTTAAGAATGGGTACGTTAGGGCTCACGAAACCATGAGCCACACACACACTACTAGCGGAATGGGTGAGAGACAGGGCTACGTGCTGAGACGCGACTTTGCAACCACAAACAGGTGAAAAATCACACACACACACACACACACACACACACACACACACAAACACACACACACACACACACACACACACACACACACAACAGAAGTAAGACACGAGAGAGAGGTGTGTTGACTGCATTTTCTTGGACTGCAAGAAGGCCTTTGACACAGTTCCTCACAAGAGAGTAGTGCAGAAGCTAGAGGATCAGGCGTGTATAACAGGAAGGGCACTGCAATGGATCAGAGAATACCTGACAGGGAGGCAACAACGAGTCATGGTACGAGATGAGGTAGACAATGTTCGCCTGTGACGAGCGGGGTTCCACAGGGTCAGTCATAGGACCAGTGATGTTTTTGATATGTGAATGACATGACGGAAGGGATAGACTCAGAAGTGTCCCTGTTTGCAGATGATGTGAAGTTAATGAGAAGAATTAAATCAGATGAGGACCAGGCAGGGCTACAAAGAGACCTGGACAGGCTGGACACATTGTCAAGCAACTGGCTACTCGAATTTAACCCTGCCAAATGCAAAGTCATGAAGATTGGGGAAGGGCAAAGAAGACCGCAGAGTATAGGCTAGGTGGCCAAAGACTGCAAACCTCACTCAAGGAGAAAGATCTTGGGTGAGTATAACACCGAGCACGTCTCCGGAAGCACACATCAACCAGATAACTGCTGCAGCATATGGGCGCCTGGCAAACCTGAGAATAGCGTTCCGATACCTCAGTAAGGAATCGTTCAAGACACTGTACACCGTGTACGTCAGGCCCATACTAGAGTATGCAGCACCAGTTTGGAACCCACACCTAGCCAAGCACGTAAAGAAGCTAGAGAAAGTGCAAAGTTTTGCAACAAGACTAGTCCCGGAGCTAAGGGGGTATGTCCTACGAGGAGAGGTTAAGGGAAATCGACCTGACGACACTGGAGGACAGAAGAGATAGGGGGGACATGATAACGACATATAAAATACTGAGAGGAATTGACAAGGTGGACAGACAGAATGTTCTAGAGATGGGACACAACAACAAGGGGACACAGTTGGAAGATGAATCACAGGGATGTTAGGAAGTATTTCTTCAGGCACAGAGTGGTCAGGAAGTGGAATAGTTTGGGAAGCGATGTAGTGGAGGCAGGTTCCATACATAGCTTTAAGAAGAGGTATGATAAAGCTCATGGCCAGGGAGAGTGACCCAGTAGCGGCCAGTGAAGAGGTGGGGCCAGGAGCTTGAATCGGCCCCTCAACCACAACTAGGTGAGTACACACACACACACACACACACACAAACACACGCAAACACAAACACACACACAAACGTATGTACACTTGAGAGTTTAATCCTTATGCAGTGTTAATGACTCATGTGCAGGCTATAAACCTAACAAACCAACCAATTAGTCCTCCCTCACCTCACCAAACACTTGTACTAGGCCACTAACACCTTGTCAATTCACGGAATATGCAGTCACTTGTTTTATTTACTGTATAACGAAGCAGGGGGGGGGAATATGGGCCATACATAATGTATGAGGTAGTGAGGTAGGTGTGGCGGTGTATATTACATGGGAGCAGGAGACAATGGTGGCAGGGAGTGTACCGTTGGGCAGGTGGCGCCCTCATTGTTATGTTTGTCACCCCCCACTCAACTTACATCCTTGTACACATGGCCTCTTATGGAAATATGCACCTCTAGAATTATACTAAAATATGCGCTTAGAAGATTTATCCTGGTTTCAGAGATATCTGGGAAAGCCGTGTCTCATCAATCTGATGTAAGTACGACACGAGAACATAAGAGAGTGAAGGATAGGTTGACTGCATGTTCCTAAACTGATAACAAGACTTTCAGCATTGTAACACAGCAGACCAGTTCATAAGCTATATAGATAATCAATACAAAAGTGAAAGTTAAACTTCGTAAAGGAATATATAAGCAGTATAAAACAGTCACGTAGAAAGATGAAGTGTCAGGATGAGTGAGTGTCATCAGCGTTGCTTTACAAGGGTCAGTCCAGAGACTCTTCCTCCTTCCAGGAGATTTAGAATCATACATATTAATGTTTACAAACGAAGCTAAGATAATGAGGAGATTCCGAACAGACAGGATCTGCAAAAAAACTTAGGAAACAACCTTGGCCGGCTACAGGAATGGCCAAAATAGTTACTACAAGTATTCGAATGGAAATGGATGTAAATGAGCGAGATGCAGGAACCGGATAAATTGTATCACATGGGCGAAAAGTGGTTCACAAACTCAAGCAATAAGACAGATCTGGGTGTTAAACGTAACACCAAACCGTCCCTGACGAATGGTGGCAGCTCATGCCACATTAACAATCATTAGAATGACATTCAGGAACTTAGAGCATCAATGACGACACTATACACAGCAAGTGCCTGAGCAAGCCTAAAATACGATGCGGGGATTGGAGCCCATATCAAATTAAACACTCCAAGAAAAATATGAAGGGTTAGATGTTTACCTTGTTGGTGTTAGATCTTTGGAAGATAGGCTATAAAAACCCTGCTTACATTTGAACTCACAATACAAGAACAACAAACAGAGAGGTCATCATTACAACATATAAGAGAGAAAAATGTAAGTAGAGCTGCTACACCATTGATGATAATTTTCAAAATCTTTGTTCCTCGATTACAATACCTTGTCGTACTCATCTCCTTCCAAGGAAGTCGAGATCTTAGTCTAGAAAATAAATAAAAGTTCGTTAATAGTACACTTCAGAATAAAATATATAATTATGCAGATAAAACAGACTTGAAAGAGTAAATCTGATCAATAGCTTAAATCTAGATTGAGCCAAAAAGGAAACTATAGCTAAATATATTTTTAACCAAAGACATTTGTGAATAAAGAAATAGTGTATAAAATTCTGCTATTATAAGTATTATAAGTATACGGTAGTTTTTCTGTATGAAATGCAGTGTTTATTTAGTCTAGAAATTTAATAATATTACAAAGTTGTGTTTAGTCTGAAGGTCCGACGATGCTCTTCTCTATGGAAAATATTGTATTTTTTGTCATAGTGACTGGACTTGTAGTGTCATGATGGTGACATTATGTTGTGATTGTGTAGTGTAGTGTTGAAGTATATTGTGCTGCGGTATGGGAGTGTACTGATAGTGACAATTGATAGTGTTGTGCCTTGAGTGTTTGTATATTTCGTAATGGTAAGTGAAAGTTGTGATTTTCACGAGTCATTTCTCTTATTATTGGTGTTGACCACAGCAATGCACTGCAGACACGCATCTTGAAGTTAATATGTTGTGTGCCACCAATGTGATCCCGCGAAGGACGTGTTTTTTAAGTGTTGCGAGAACTCTGTTTAGACGACGAGTGGATGTTGGTAGGCTGGTTATGTTATAGGCGGATTACCTCACCAGGTTTTAATTGCGCATTTCACGTCGCTTTCACGGCTTCTCGTTTGGGCGCTGGAAGGGCAAAGGAAAATTAAGGGTAGGGCTCTCACTAGTTTACGTGAACGATCTTGTGTGTGTACGGTATGTACCACCTAGTTCCTTGTACGGGTCGAATCACTCTGCAAGCTTTACAGATTTATAGCTTCAAGGACCTTATCATACCTACTCTTGAAACTGTGCATGGGTTTTTTTTTTTTAAACCTTTCTACTTTATTCCACTTTCTGTCCTGAGTTTAAAAAATTTTTTTTACTGTCGTTTCTGTGGCTCATTTGCATTTTCAGCTATGTACATACACCCTGGCTTCTTTTCTACCCATCTTAACTGCCCCTCCTTATCCAATTTTCTAAGTCTCCGGAATTTTGTACGTCATTTTCATGGCTCTTCAGGTCTTCCTTTCTTCTACAGTTGTTAGACTCTTTGTCTCTCATAGTTCATCTTCCCTCAGTTAACATAAAAGTCACATTACTAGTCTTGGATCTTTTGAATTTCTTTATATTCTTGATCAGGTGTGGGCACCGTGTTTGTGCCGGTACCCTAAGTGGCTTATTAACGTAAGCTGTGTATAAAGTCATATTATTCTTTGTTAAAGTTTCTGAAAGCATTACCTAGGCTGTGAATAAAAGACTTTTTCCCTATAGTGCTTAAGTCAAGCTCCACATAGTGTGTTGTCACCTTGCTATTTACGTGGTTGCTTCATTACTGTCGGAGCATATTGTTAT